>JANHFM010006924.1:153783-168254 GCA_032468115.1 Grayia smithii
GAGAACCACAGGTAGCCAGTGCAGCTCACGCAGGAGAGGTGTTACACGGGAGTAACGGGAGGCCCCCGTAACCACCCACGCGGCCGCATTCTGTACCAACTGTAGCCTCCGGGTACACCTCAAGGGCAGCCCCATTTATTATAATTACTAATATAAGCTCGTACAGAACATTAAGGGGAACATTTATTGTTGGATGTAACAATCTAAGCAGAATACTAGCTCTTTATAGAACTAAAAGACTTATTTTGATTTGATTTACAATATCACATTTTCTTCTTATTGAAGCTTATATTCCAGATTTTCTCTCATTAATCTGCCTTTTGACATATTCCAGAGGAAGACTTAAGATAGAATAGCAATAGTTCCACTGCTCACATTTTAGACATAAGCAACTGTAATGGGAGTAGGATGAAGATCATGTAACACTGTGCCCGGTGAATACAATATATTATTAACAGCTTTATTAACAGCATCCACTTACTTTTAATAATACAGAAAATCAGGGATTGGCCCAATTTCTGAAGCAGAACTCTGCACAAATAACACAAGTTCTGAATTATCTGTAACCATCTTGTGCTCGTAAGTAAACAAAATCTTCAACACCAGTTCACTACTGAGGAGACTAGCTTAAGAATTGTTAAGCTTAGAAGTAAAGTAGTATAATTTATTCATGGACCCTTCCTATGAATGGAACATCCAGATTGAAAAGTGTATAAAAGCATTTGAAGTTGTTGGTCTACAAAATAAGGGATATGTATGCCCCAAAGCCGCTTGTTTACTGGATTTATTATGCTTAAAAAATGCTATGCAGTTTGTGACTGTGCCACACACCACTGCATCACAAAAGATCATATAATCCTCATTATTTTTTTTCCGCACTTAAACATCAACAATATTCAAATTAATTCTAGTGATGGAGAAGCAAAAATAATTTAAGGCCTGAAGGCAAAGCTTTAATTCAGGCAAGATGCCCATGGCATTTCAGAAATCAAGACTGTTAATTAGTGTGCCTGTATCCAACCAATAAAATTGGGTGTGATACCCTCTCTAAAACACGCAATGAAGATGTTCTTGTTTTCCTATTCAAGAAATATGATACTATTCTTATTAGCTATCACTAACACAGAAACCGTATCACTAAATAGGACTTGAAACTTTGCTCACTTATTATAAAACCTTTTTAATGTAACCTTTTGTAGAGTGCATAGGATTTTTCTCCTTAGGGTCCTGTTTTCCAATTAGGAAATGAAATAATAAAAATGTATACAGAAAACAATTGAACAAATCAATAGGAATAAATGCCTTCACTAAATGTTCAGGTGCTATTTTAGTTATTAAAACTGCTGATATAATAGAGAATAATCCTAAAGTGATTGGGCACCGCTTGGCCTTATTGCTATGTGCTCAAAAGCCCGATTGGGCTTATTATCAGGTCTTATTTTTGGGGAAACAGGGTACCAGATGATAATTATTTACCATAATAGAACAATAGAATTATTATTTTTATAAAATGCAAATGCTTACTTTGGCATTCAGTGGACAGACAGACAAAGCACTTCTAAACAGCTGCTCCTCTGATCTCCATTGGTTACTACGAATGATGCACCGCCACATATTTATCAGTAAGAGGCCCAGCAGAGCAGCAACCAACAATTTCTTGAGAAATAAGACACATATTAGGAATCTCAGCTTTTAAATCTCTTTTCCATTTTTTTTTTGCCAACCATTAGGATAATGTTATTTGTACCTTGTTCTTAGCTTGTTTACACAACAGACAAAATCCATATGTAATCAATATGCAGTAACCAATACTGGGGAGATAGGTGACCCTCTCGGCAACAACAAACCCAACTCTAAAAAATAGGTTACTTGCAGGAAGAAAAGGAATGATGAGAAATCCCAATCCCAGGGTAAGAATTCTGAAATGCAGAGGGAAAAAAATGATTTTACAACATAGAATAAAACTCTTACTACAATATATATGATGCAAGAAATTCAATTTTGATTTGGAATGAGATATCTAAGCATCCAGCCCTACTGTGCCAGGGAACTCTGCTATCCCCTGTCCCCTGGGTTCAGTAACATCAAAAATCCATGACTGTCTGGCTCCTTTCCATTCTTTCCATATGGCCCCCATAGGAGGAAGGTAAGGAGCAAGTGTTGACGAAACATACCACAGATAATGTACTACTGTCAAACTTAAGGACATCAGTTCCTAAGAACAAGCTTTGTGTCTTTATGCCACTAAACGCATGTTGCCATTTGTCTAAGTTTCCATTCTCCAGAAAGAGTCGTCATGGGGAAAAAAACCATACAGGCTTCTCAGCAGAGTCCTTAACTTCCAGTATTAAAGGATTATAAACCATTTAGAAAGAAATGATTCAGTCTAATAATTCTAACTATGCAAGGTGAAGATCGAAACTATCCTCCTTATTTTGAAGAAATTATTATCTCTGTAGAAGGGCTGTACAGGATGACTGCTATTTAATTATGAGTTTCACAGGTTTATTACAAGGTCTTTTTCATTATTTTTTTATCATGTACTGTGGCTCTCTGTTTTGGTTTTCCTCCTATATCAATGCATAGGCACAACAGATCAACGGCCTAAATCCAGCTATTTCCTTTTAATGTTTTGGGGATATTAAAGAAGAGTCCTAAATATTATCCAGGAATATACTGCATAACCAGAACAAAACACATTTTGATGGCTGAGAAAAATATCAGGAAAATGTAAACGGATGTTTAATATAGTAAAGAAAAAAAAATCTAAGGTATCTTAAGACTGAAAATCTGCAGAACTGAAAGTGTGCATGTATGTGGAGGGATAGATGGGTGTTAAAATAAATAAACTACATATTTATTCTCTGATCTCCCGGTCTTTTCAATTGTCTATTGAAAAACTTTCTGTAGAAATGGGTGTCTCCTAAACAATGTGGGATGGAGCAGTGGAGGTTTTGGCACAGGGACAGGGTGACTGGCTTCAAATGGGACTCACAGTGTACCATAAATAATCTCAAAAAAAAATATCATAGAAGGAAACTTTTCAATTTCTTCCCAGCAAATTCCCCCACTTCCCTTTCATTCATTTGCATTATCAGAACAATCGTTCCTTGCACGTTATGGGACTATACAATAATGCACATAATGTGCAATGAACAGTTCAAGAACTGTGATGCCCATAACATTATTTTTGAAATAATTCTTGTTTTTTAAAAAAATGCAATCTCAAACAAAGCAAGTGTTCACAGAAAACATCTAATTTGAACCCATTCCTTTTGTCAATTAAAACAATTACAGATGAGAGAATAAGTGTACAGCACAGAAGTGTACCTTAATACTTCTACAGCAATCATTTAACCATTCAATTTTGTCAAACAACTTTCATTTGTTTAAAATAATAGAATGTTTTCCCATTATTTTCCCTAGATCTGCTTACCAACAAAAGAGTAATCATCCTGGGGCAAAATTCCATTTAAAACTAACACAGCCAATGTCAATAGTTCTTTTTTATTTTATTTATTTTTTGTTTTGCTAGAGAAACAGTGTTGAAAAACATCACAGATCAATTATATGTTATTCTGAGCACAAATTATTATTTTTATCTCCTACAGGATTAAGGAGCTCAAAATGTCCTTTCACGAGAAAGATAAAGCAGCCACTTTCCCCTTCAAGTTTTCTTCCCCTTGGCCAGTAGAAATGAAGATGGGCCCAAATTAGGAAAGTACTGCTATAAATATGTTTTGGCGCTGTATTTGCTAAATGATATTGATTCCACTAATTCCACAAAGAAAAGTGGTGCTAGATGTCATGCAATAATGTCTTACCAACATGTTGACCCAAATTTACCTTCTTTTCTGGCCATCTTTCGAACCCAAAGCTTGGCATGATAGCACAATCAGGCACAGCCAAAGAAGGACCAGAGCAATTATTCTCCAGTCACTGACTGATTTAATAAGAGGCACGCAGCCCATTGACCAATCAAAACACAGCCACCAGGGACACAGCAACAGCCAAGCATTCAGAGAATAGTAGTAATTATAATTTATAGCCTGTCAATGAAAGGGAAAAATATATGTATATATGTGTATATATATATATATATATATATATATATATATATATAAAACAGCTCGCAGGAATATCAAAAACAGAGAAGGGAATCAACATTTCATGAATGAATCTGAATTTGAAGGAAACATCTTCAATTATTTAAACCGAATTGAACCAAAGATTCAACCAGCTGGTGAAATGTAAGTAACATAATGTTATCTCAGTGTGAACAGAATCACCTAGCAGGTCAAGAGCATTTCACTTCCTTGGAAGGTTAGGAAATAATGGTACGTGTGAATCCAGGCCACCATGGAAAGTTTCAAGATGGCTGTAGTGACCACACAACTGGAGCTAAGCCTCTTGTTTATATGTTATTAAAAGAGACACAGCTTCAGTCTGGGGGAGGTCATCTCTGTTTTCATTCCTTTTATTCTAACCCTTCCTCCCTGTTGGCCCTGCTATGAACTTATACAACCACATGAGATCCTGGTCCACCCAACCTCATTAGTGTCTATTTTGATCAGCAAACATTTCCAAGACCTTTGGTAGACATATTTTTCCCCAAACTATTATTGGCATGGATGGAACTGAACAGGGAACTCAATTTATACAGCACATTCACTGTGCCGTTGTCTGATCTTTTGAACAATCATTAATGTCGGCAAAACCCCATATTTTCCAGCTTACCCTTACAAATGGACTGGTTGCAAATGAAGCTGGGTTATCCACTTCTGTAAATGCTGGAGGCCCTGTGCCCATAATTTGCCAGCGGGCATATAGAACAGTGGCTCCTCCAGATAACAAAAGAGTAATTCTGAAAAGAAGTCCTTTTCTAAACACCACTAGGCTCTATGAAGAAAAGGGAAATAATAATTATTTTTTTAAAAAAGAAATCTAAGTTGTTAACTGCTTTTTACTCTGAAAAATAGAAACAGAGCAGGTAAGTATGCACAGACTGGGTAAGAATGGGAAAAGTTAACTGGCTCTCATTAAAAACAATTGTAACAGCCGTTAAAACAACCAGGACTGTGGAAGAATAGCAATAGCACTTAGACTTTTATACTGCTCCACAATGCTTTACAGCCCTGTCTGAGTGGTTTACAAATGTCAGCATATTTCCCCCAACAATCTGAATCCTCATTTTACTGACCTCGGAAGGATGGAAGGCTGAGTCAACTTTGAGCTGGTCAGGATCAAAGATGTAATAACAACCATCTGAACATGATATAGCCATCTTGCACACTCTCCATGGGATACCCAAGAGTTTTGGACAAACCATGGTTTAAGTGCTTTCCAGAAAGCTAGAGGCATAAATGGTTTGGATCATGGCCCAAATTAAATTCAATAGCTGTATAAGAATAATGAAGTTTGGGAAGCATCTATCATGATATATTTTCCCAAAAAAGATTTTGAAATACAATTCCTCATTGTAGGTGTTATTGCTGGTTGAATTTATGTTGGTGTCATTTGGTTTTATTGATCTCTACATTTATGCACTGGTTTGATTGTTGGTTAGTATAAAATGTCATTAAAAATAAGCTTTCTGTTTTATAGTACTGTACCACAATAGGGAAATTTAAGAAATAATTCTATAAATTTCAATGATTAACTATTTCACAAGCTTAATAATGAAATAAAAACTTCTTTCACTGAAATCAACAGAGAAGACTTTTGGAAGGAAATCTGGTGGAAATATTTGTTAGTTTGCTAAAGTTTTTTTAAAATTATTTAACATTACCTTCTACATGTATCAATACACTTATTTCAGATATGTCAATGTGAATGCATACAAACTCTATATAGCATTGCCATTACTTTAATTGTTCAAAATTTGAAAAAAAGTGTATCTTTACACTTTTGATAGATGTTAAAAATATTTATAGCTGTCATCTAACAGAATTCAATAGTTGCCTGGAATGGTATTTAATTATTTTATTTTATTTTATTTGACAGAGAATATTAATGGTGTTAGTATTTGACATTAATAGCATTCTATAATATTTTGAATTTGTTAGATGACATGCAATCCTTTATGACATCTGGCAGTTATCTGATACTACTATTCACTGTGTTTGATAACTGAGAAAACAACAAATTAAACAAGGAAGAAAGCCAATATTACAGTTAACAGTCAGGTTTCAAAAGCTGTGGACAGATGTCACATTAAAGCTTTGATATGATACTTAATTTGGTGCTTTTTAAAAACATTCAGCCATATATAATGTTCAATTTTTTTTACTGTTTATTAAACTTGCCCCCTATTGGTCATACAATATGATTGAAGTGTGAGGTAAAATAAAATATGCAGTGCTGTCAGATCTCTTGGTGAGAATACAAGTCACTTAAGTGAGATGGCAATGTAGAAATTTGATGAAAACAAACAAACAAACCTATTTGATGACTTCCACAGGAGCAATCAGAGTAATTTTGCAGTGAAATCTCTCCTACACTGACTTCCTCTACTGTTACTTTCCAGAAGTTTTTGATTTCAGTTGAGAACTTTTACATTCAATTTACCTGCACATTTATGGAAAACCTTTGCATTATATGTCATGCCTAATTGAACAAATACCTTTAATATCATTACTTGTAGAAACTTCTCAGCTATAATGAAATATCCAAAGAAATCTATTCTGGGCATTGGTGTATGCATTCTAATCTGAATTTTAATATTCTGATTCCAACTATCATTTTATTTGGAGGTAAATTCCACTGAAATAAATGGAGACCATGTGCTAAAAGCAAGATTAGGATAGAGATTTAAGTAACTCTGTTGAACAGCATTTTGTAATAGCCTAGTTTTAACATGATGGCTTTTTTGAGAGGGGAGGGGAGGAAAGGAGAGAGAGATAGAGAAATTGAGATTTATTACATGCTAACATTCTCTACCAAAATCTAAACTACTAACGATGGAAGCAAATGGCGAGAGATGAGGGAAATCAAGATGTGCTAGACTTAGAATTGCTTATGGGAGCCAAGGGTCTAGACACTAATGTCGTGCTTGACCCCTCTCTTGGGCTCTCTTACAGTCATCTCTTACAGAAAGGCAGGTGTGCCCAATGTTTTCCTTCCCCATAGCTTCTTGCTGGCAAGGCAATCATTTGTGTGCTGGCATACAAGCCACCAAGGGGCGGGAAGCATTGTCCTGACCCTAATGGGTAGAGTCCATTATGGTCATAAGGACTACCTGTATCTCACATATCTTATTCAATCTAAAAATGAAGGGACTTACCTCTACTGACTTGTCTTTATGAAGTATCTTCAAAACAACTTCCAAAATATTGAGTCTGTTGATCACGACAGCATCAAACAGAGCATTTAAACCCTAAAAATACAGAGAACCAAGTAAGAAAGAGAGAAAGAATGTCTCTCTGTGTGTGTGAAAATATAAAGCTGGGGATAAAAAGAAAATCTGGACAAAAAATGGAACTTTTGAAATATACAGTATTTCTTAGCTATGACCATTTCCCAGTATGTTTATTAAGCATTTTTTCTGGTAAACTTTTTTGATAAACATTCTCCAAATTAATATAAATTATGTTATATGATTTAAATTATTTGTATGCTTGTGTCTGTGTGCACGAGTTTATCCCAAAATAAAATCAACTTTACTTAGTGGTGTTTAGCATTTGGTAAATGTGCAGGCTTATTCTCAGCAATATAAAGTTGTCCAAAAAAAAAGTCCAATCCATTTATCTACAATCAGCAATGTCCTGTTGATTTTAGTGGGACTTACTTTCAGATGACACAGGAGAGAACTGTAATCTTAATCATATGAGATATTGAACATAAAGAGAAAGTGATAAATAAAAATCCACAACTTGTGTAGCAAATTGAAATTGATATTCTGGAAGAATCTCTTTTATCAAGTATTAAGGGCTCACAACATATCTGATAATCTAGCTAAACTCTATTTATGACTCTAAAAAACTCTGAGCTCTGCTACATAATATGGGAATATTCCCCATTTTGCAGGAAAATCATCTTATACATTTGTCTTGAGGCATTTAACAAATTCCAAACATATTTTTGTTTACAATTTTATTTTGGAGGAAACACCAATTCCATACAGACCTGCACAAGTGTGATTGATTTCAATCAGTTAGCAAAAGAGTTTGATCCTAGTTTAATCTAAATTTGGATAAACAAATGACAATTTCTCAAAACTGCAGATAATATAAAAGACCTGACTGCTGTCACATAAAAAGCCTTCACTCTCTTCATTAGTAAATCTTTGTCATTAGTAAATCATTATTTAGCAATGGGGGTTAGGAGGTTAGCTGAGCCCATGAGGTGATGCTGATTTACTGTGGATTGGTATTGCGCTCAGTTGCCATTATGGGTTTATTATATTATTATTTGATATTGTGTGTTTTTTAAACTCTAATCTTAGCTGCATAGAGTTGCTATTTTAAATTGATTAAAATATACAATAAATCCATAATTCTTTGAATAGATAATCTGAACTACAGCAAAATGCAAATGCCTTGGATTAACCAGTAAATTGCTGATTCTGAATTATTAGAAAGTATTAAATAATGGAAGACTAATACATGCACACACACAGATATAAAACTGATAAGATGAATTCAGTCATTTGTGACTTTTAAATCATTATTTATATTACAGCATACTAATATGGATAATAGAGATACAGGTATAGAGGTATATTTCCCAGCAATGCAAGTTTGGTACTTTCGAGGTTATACAATGTTTTATAATTTAATATTCAACATCCTAAGAAAAAACATTTTTCTCTACATATCAAAGCTTTTACATTTTTTGACATGC
Organism: Grayia smithii; assembly: GCA_032468115.1. Taxonomy (NCBI): domain Eukaryota; kingdom Metazoa; phylum Chordata; class Lepidosauria; order Squamata; family Grayiidae; genus Grayia; species Grayia smithii. The sequence goes on from JANHFM010006924.1 coordinate 162,625, forward strand.
ACTGTTCCAATCTCATAAAATAGGCTTTCATTCCCCCCCTCACTTCAAATCATGTAACCCAAGTACTGATCACGAGATGAATGTACTTTTTTGAATCCTATTAATTTGCACTTCAAAATGTCCACAATTTTCCAGAAAACCCAAATCTTTGTCAATATAGCCAAACCATGATTAAATCAAATTATGGTTTAGTGCAGTGTCTGGTTACTCATGACAGCAAGGATAATAATGAATAAGGGGAAACAGCAATGTAGCTTTCAAAAATGTTCAGAGCGAAAAAAAGCTCCTGAAATTGTAAGAAATCCTGAGTAATGTGGAAATACAGAAAATGCATCTTTGTGTACAACATTTATCACTGAGCTAAGTTGCCAAGAAATGTTAAAATTACCAGTATTGTAACTCCTTGTTCTTTGCACAGCATTGCCATAGTGCCAAGGAGAACACTCAGCAAAACCCAACTGATGGAGAACTGGGATCCTTCTTTACCTATCAATTTTAAAAGAAGAGACAAAAGAGAAAAAAAATGACAGATGACAATGTGATGCCGCTAGTTTGACACCCCTGGTCTGTACAGATCTTTAACTCGGGTTATTTGTGATTGCAAAATATAACTCAACATATATAGTTGTAATTATTTACTGTTAAAATGATGTTTTTTTCCTTTGTATTTTTCAAATTTTTTAAAAAGCACTTTCAATGTATTTTTCTTTTTTTTGAGTGTATGTGTATCTTTATTATGTCTTTGCTTTATTTTTATCTTTTTATGATTTATTTAAAAGCACTAGAAAAATAAAAAAATAAAGATGTTTTCTTAGTTTTGTATACTCAATGCACCATTACAGATGTCTAAAAGACATAGTTCTTTCATCATGTGCTTAATATTCTGGACCCAAGTAGACATCGTGTTGGCTCGTTCTAAAATTTAAAATTTCTTTTAAAAACAGCCACTGTCCCTGACTTGGCTACTTCTGCGGAATGGATTTCTAATTTCTGAACTGTCTTCCTAAGCAAATCCACCTGAACTATCTTCACTTACCACCACCTTAATACATAAGAAAGAAAAATAGTGACAATACATTGTTCCTAAACCAATATGTTAGACCTCAATAGATGTAAGGTCTAGATAATTCCATTGTCCTAACCCTTTTAGCTCATGCAAAATAGATGTAGTTTCAGAGAGTAATTTATGAGAAATACAAGCATTTGTTTTTTCAGATCTTTTCTCCTAGGACCAGCCTGCCTGCTCCATGCTATCCCACAGTTTGAAGAAGCTGGATGCCCTTATGGCTAAGACTGAAGACATTTTGCTTTTTAAATCAATCGATATCAGTCAATCAATCCAATAACCTGTAATATTTTCATTGCCAGGGTATTCTATAAAAACCAAGATATATGTTGCAGCACTCAAAACAATAAATGTAGTTTTTGTATCTCAATTTTTGAAATAGTAAAGCAACAAAAAAAAGTGCCAATTATGACTCCAAAGATACACACATGCCAAGTGTGTTAATCAGTTTAATGAAGCACACATTCTACAACTATGCTGTTTCTCCCACCATGATCTCCTGTCAGAGAATGGAACTCATTTGTGGTTGGCACCTGAACCTAGTTTAAACTGGTACACCATATTGTGGGAAGGCATTCTGCCACCCTCAGCAGATGGTCACAAGCTTAATGTATGCCAAAGATTTGCAGCAAGCATTTTGATTCCTGTTCCAAAAGATACACTGCCCACAAGTACTTCTGTCATTTTATAGAAGAGACTCTAGCTTATATAATTTGATTATATTCACACTGTAAGATTGTGAAATTTATACATTCACTTTATTTTTGAATGAAGTTGTCCTGAGACAGAGGCCTACAGTAGTCCTCAACATACGACTATAATTGAACCCACACTTTTTTGTGGCTAAATGAAATGTTTCTTAAGTGCATTTTGCCCCATTTTGTGACCTTTCATGCCACTGTTGTTAAGCGAATCACTGCAGCTGTTAAGTTAGTAACACAGTTATTAAATGAATCTGGTTTCCTCATTGACTTGGCTTGCAGGAAGGTCACAAAAGGTGATCACATGACCCTGGGACACTGCAACCATCATAAATATGAGTCAGTTGCCAAGCGTCTGAATTTTGATCCTGTGACTATGGAGTACTCTAAGTGTGAAAAACAATCCTAGGTCATTGTTTTCAGTGTCATTGTAACTTTGAACGGTCACTAAATGAATTATTGTAAGTCAAGGACTACCTGTATTTAGATTGCAAGCTCGGCTGAACATCCATACCTGAAGCCTCTTACTATGTTGAACATCACTAACTTGCAGCCTAAATTGACTTCAAAACAGGTAGTTCTCAATTTACAACCATCTACATAGCGACCGTTCAAATGTAAAAAGTGACTTACAAGTGTTGCAGCATCCCCAGTCACATGATCAAAAAATTCAGAGTCTTGGCAACGGGCATGTATTTATGACAGTTGCAGTGTCCCCATTTGCTGAATTCGTTTCCCAACCTCACAATTCACTTAACGATTAGATTGATTTGCTTAATAATCGGGACAAAAAGTTCATAAAATTGGGCGTGACTCATTGAATAACCTTCTTGTTTAACAACAGAGATTCTGGTCTTAAGTGTGATTGTAAGTTGAGGACTACATGTACTGTATTTGTTGTTTTTTTAAAAAAAGAGTTAGATTTTTAAAAAAATCATTTTTTAATTTAACTCATTTTTAAAAATCTTCCTGGCTTGACAATAGGGTAACCAGAAAGAGAGCTGGACACACAAGGACCACTCTGATCTTTACCAGTGTGTTAAGGATCATGTTAAAAAATGTGATCATTCATTTATCACTTCGATTTTTCATTTCATTTTAATGTCATTTTATAATAATATGTTGTTTTAAGATGTTACCATTTGGGCCATGTGATAACAACAATGAAAAAGAATGAAAGAAAACCCCGCAGCTATTTTCTTCATCATTAGCAAGCACTATAGATTGGAAGTTTGTTTCGGTAGCCTAGTTCCTCCTGATGAAAATAATGCTGCATCCTTTTCCCCCCCTCTTTAGAACCACAAAGCTGAAGCAAGTAACTTCTTCCCTCTGTTTGAAAAAGGGGAAAAAAGAGGGAAGCATTATTTTTGATTGCTAGAGGGAGCTATCACAGTCACAGCTTCCTCTGTTAGCATCAGTGTTAAAATGCTACTGGCTTTGTCTTTCGCTTGCACAGGTGAGGGAAAGAGGCTGAGGAAGACATCAAAGGCTGGTTTGGTCCGGCGTAAGTATTAACACTAACTACAGCTGAAGTCTAATTGCCGTATGAAAACGGAAAGAAGAGACTGGGTGGCCCACCTTTAGGTAGCAAACACCGTAGGGCAGGGGTGTCAAACTCGATTTCGTTGAGAACCGCATCAGGATTGTGTTTGACCTCAGAGGCCAGGGTGGGTATGGCCAGCTTGATGTCATTCATGTCGGGGGTATCTGCGGTGGCCCAAGCACTCTCCCGGCGAAAACAGGCTCTCACGGTCTGTTTTCAGCTGTGACGCCTCCTACAGTCATCTGCCAGTGAATACGGAGCTCAGGGGGGCCGCGCGTGGGCCCTCTCGAACTCCATTTTCGCTGGCAGAGGCACCGTGGGCCAGTCTTTGCTGTTTCTAGGGCAGCCCCGTGGGCCAGATCTAAGTACCTTGCAGGTTGGATTTGTCCCCCGGGCCTTGAGTTTGACCCTAGGGATTCCTGTCTCTCCCAGCACCAAGTCTAAATCCAACATTTATTTTCTAGGCAAGGAGATGAGTCAGAAAACACAGAATAGAAAAGCTTAAAGCAGCCTAAGACATCTTAACCCCATGATGGCGAACCTATGGTACGTGTGCCACCTGTGGCACGCAGAGCCATCTCTGTGGGCACCCGAGCCAATGTCAGCTCCACTGTGCATGCCTGTGTGCCTCCCATCATCCAGCTGATCACGCGCTATCACGCACGTACTTTCAGCACCCAAGGAAAAAAAGGTTCGCCATCCCTGTCTTAACCAAATGTTTATACACAATATCATATGTACACCATATAATATATGGGTACATAAAATGCATGCTACTGATGATATATATGGAAGTCCAAAGCAGGGGTGGCCAACCTTGGCAACTTTACGACTTGTGGACTTCAATCCCAGAATTCCCCAGCCAGCATGGGGAATTAAGTCCACAAGTCTTAAAGTTGCTAAAATTGGACCTCTGTCTAAAGGCATGTCCACACAATATTCCTAGAGTTAATTAGCTTCTTTAAAACAGTATCAGCATAGAGAAGTGGTTGGTTTTGTCTATGTTTGGAAACTAAGCAGGTTTGATCTGGTTAACATCTGTTGACACTCCAGGGCTGTATGCTAGACTTGAAATTAAAAAAAAAATCCACAAGAAAGAAATGGTAAAATATTTCCATGAGCCTACTCAAAAAATAGCACTGCAACAATTACAAGGAGTAAAAAAGGGACTCAAGAGGTGAAAACAAAACAAAATTGAAGCTTTCTCCATACAAAGGAAATATTTTAATTGCAGAAGGTCTGAAAAATCATGTGTAATTTCTATGTATAATAGTGCAAATTTATTTTGTCACCTTGTTGCCCAAATTTCCAAGATTTTTCCAATCAGTCATTGAAAAATTAAAGGTATCACTATTTAAAATACTATTAACTCATTTGCAGGTGAGTTGGGAATGGAGCTGAGATAGACCTGGGGTATCAAACTCAATTTCCTTGAGGCCTGCATCAGGGTTGTGTCTCACCTTGGGGGCTGGAGTGGGCGTGGCCAGGGTGGGTATGGCCAGCTTGATGTCACTCGTATCAGGGGTGTCTGTGATGGTCCGAGCGCTCTACCAGCAAAAATGGGCTCCCAGGCTTCAATTTTGGCTGCGACGGCCTCCTGCAGACCTCTGCCAGTGAAAACTGAGCTCGGGGGGGGGGGGAGGGCGCCATTTTCAGCCATGACGGCCTCTTGCCACCCTCCGCCAGCAAAAGCAGAGGTTGAGGAGGCATGCATGCCACTGCCCCAGGCTTCTTTGGGGGAAACCAGCTGCAATGGCTTATTGCAGCTCTCTGCCAGTAAAAGCGGAGCTCAAGCAGACCGCGTGCATCCCCCAAGCTCCATTTTTGCTGGCAGAGGCACCGTGGGCTGGTCCTTCGCGGTTTTCATAGCAGCCCTGCAGGGCAGATTTAAGCACCCCATGGGCCAGATCTGGCCTGCAGGCCTTGAGTTTGACACCCCTGAGATAGACAAAGCAACATTTTGGACATGCTGATTTCTGAAAAGAAATCATTCCCTAGTTTTCAAACTCAGGCCTTTTGTTCATGTTTTCTATCAAACGGCATAGCCCAGGGGTCAGCAAAGTGCGGCTCTAGAATCATATGCAGCTCTTTGGGCCCTCTCCTGTGGCTCCCTGTCGGATGATCCCACCACTGGGTGGCCCCTCCCCCCCCACTCGCGCGCACACGCAGACACACATGCACACACATACACAAACACACATACACACGAGAGGTAGAGAGATGAGAGACAGAGAGATGAGAAAGAGAGGGTGAAAAGAAAAAGAGAGATGAGAGGGAGGGAATGAGATGAGAAAGAGGGAGAGGGAGAAAGATGAGAGAA
>JANHFM010006924.1:168354-185463 GCA_032468115.1 Grayia smithii
GGACACCTGAGCCGGTGGGTGGAGCCTGATGCCGCCATCGCTACCGGTTCTCCAAACCACCTGCCACAATCGCTACCGGATCGGCGGAGCCGGTCTGAACCAGGAGGATTTCATCTCTATAGCAAACCTAAGTCATGATCTGTTTTTTTTCAAGCTGTTTTTTTTACTCCAAATTTTTTGAGGGGGAACTGGGAGGGTTCAATTCGATAGAATTAGGTATTTATATGAGAGGATTAGACTGCATTCGTTTAACCACTTTAGATTTGTTCAGGGCTAATTTACTCTGTGTGCATTAATGGACTGGGGCCTGATAAGGTTCCTTGGTGTTTCTGCAACACATCAGCCTTATGGTTGAACCAGGTTACCAAATTGTAGAAGCTTATCTACCTCTAAGTAGGGAAGTCATCTACTTATTAATGTTTCTCTGTATTGTTTTCAGGCAAGTTGTTTTGGTACCAGGTGCATTACGACATGCATGTCCGCACGCACACACGAGAGCATCTTCATTACTGCTCTCAGTGCAACTACTCCTCCATCACCAAAAACTGTCTTAAGCGCCATGTCATCCAGAAGCATAGCAACATTTTGCTGAAATGTCCCACTGAAGACTGCGATTATTCTACCCCGGATAAGTACAAACTCCAAGCCCATCTCAAAGTGCACTCAGAGTTGGTAAGCCCGGAATCTAGATAGTACCTTCCTTTAAACTTTCAGTTTATTTACATGTTTATCAGATTTTAAAATCTACAGGTAGTCCTTGGCTTTCAACGGTTCGTTTAGTCACCGTTCAAGGTTACAACAGAGACTGATGACTGTTTTCCATTAGTTAGTTAGTTAGTTAGTTAGTTAATTAGTTAGTTAGTTTATTTATTTATTTATTTATTTATTTATTTATTTATTTATTTATTTATTTATTTATTTATTTAATTAATTAATATGCCGGGCGGCTCACAGTAAAAACACAATGACCTAATATACTGTAAAAAAAATTAAAATCAAGTTAAAACAATAAAATAACAAGAACACTCATATCCCGTTTGGGGCCGGATCTCACTGGATCACAATAGTGAGATCAACAGCCCCATGCCTGCCAGAAAAGCCAGGTTTTAACTGCTTTGTGGAAGGTCAGTAGGGTGGAGGCAGTCCGGATCTCAGGAGGTAGTTGGTTCCAGAGAGCCGGAGCTGCCACAGAGAAGGCTCTTTCCCGTGGACCCGCCAGCTGACATTGTTTAGCTGACGGAACCCGGAGGAGACCGACCCTGTGGGATCTTACCGGTCGCAGGGAGACGCAGGGTAGGAGACGATTTTGGAGATAACCTGGTCCTGAGCCATGTAGGGCTTTATAGGTAATAACCAACACCTTGAATTGTACCCGGAGACTGATAGGAAGCCAGTGCAGCTCGTGGAGAACTGGTGAAATGTGGGTGTATCTAGGAATACCCACAATGGCTCGCGCGGATTTATTCTGGACCAACTGAAGTCTTATGGTTACAAGTCTTCTCTGGACAGATTTATTTAGTTATTTAGTTAGGTAATTTGTAAAGCTATCTACTAATAGGTGACTTTTTTTTTAACAAATGAAACTAAACCAAAGCTTCCATATTTTAACAAGGAGCAAAATAATAATTGCATTGATCCCATCAACATTCGTTTTGGGTAGTTTATTGTTAAATAAACCATTTGATGGAAGCAACAATGATGGAGTTTAACTGGCAGGGCAGGATAGGCATGGAGGGGGAGGGAAGAAGCCCTCATTTCTTTCCATTTCCTATAATGAGAGGAAACCATCACTATCCCCAGCTCCAGTGGAAAGTCATGGAACCAAAGTGGTTAAATCACAGAATAAGAAAATAAGAAAATTTTCTTATCCCAATGCCATATGCCCATTTTATTACTTTACGTGTTAATCTCTACACTATCTCCATTTGGAAATAGCAGTAACATGACAATTTTTGAAACTCTTGAGATTGTTAATTAAGTTACATCAATTCACTTGTATATAAGAGGCATGTGACTAAATGTTGAAAGCTCCTGCTGTAAATTATTTCCATTTAAAAAGCAATGGAATTTTATGAAATAGAAAGAGAACAGTAACAAATTTGTTCCTAAATTGACTTTTCATACCTTTTTTACCAACATGACATTGTTAATGAAAGTAGAGTTAACTTTATTTGTTCATATTCTCGTTCTTTATTCATATTCATTCAAAGAAGTTTTAAAATATAATGCAAATGTATAAAACATTTGGACTGATGTTAAGTGCAAAGCCACCTTTAGAAAAAATTCCATAGCCTGGTATTTTGCATTCTAAAATGTTACTCTTCTTCTAAAAGCCGATAAGTGATTTTTCAGATGTTCCAAGAATATGCTGTGAGAGGAGAACTTTTGCATTTGCACTGGCTCACTCTTACCAATTCCTCCCCCCCAAATATTGCTGTATACCTGTATACTAAAGTTTTTATTTGATGTAGACGTTTATGTGCAGTCAACTAAAAGTACAGATTCCAAATTTATCTTCTGGCAAAGGTGCAGAGGTCTATGGGGTGTCTCTACTCGCCGCTCTAAACATTCGTAGAATGTGTGACAGACAAGTACTGAAAGTCAGTCCAGACGAAAGAAAGGGATGGATCGAAGGAAGGAAAGAAGGATGGAAAGGAAAAAGAAGAAAGATTTAAGCATACACTTGGTTATATATAGAATGGGCATTCCTAGAGTTTCTGGAAGGAACATCTGTATAGGAAAGAAAACAGCACTTACTTCCTATATTGTACATTTGGTTTAGATGTAATGAAAGGGCGTAGAAGTGTTTGCAAATGGCCTTCCCAACACCATACAGTGGGATAATATATTTCTGTCAACACTGGACATTGGTCCTGCAGAAATTGGCACAAGTTCTCATTGCCAGTTATCAGCTGAGGTTTCTAGAAAGACATTTAGGAAGGAGGAAACATCAGACAATATTAAAGAAAGTTTACAGGGAGGCACAATGAAGTTGCTATTCTGGAAATAGATCTGAGATGCACCGGGAATAACAAATCAGAAGTGCAATATTGTGAAGAAATTTGCTGAAGTCCCCATTGAAATAAACAGGAGCAAAGCAGGGTAACATTTTGCAAATTTCAGAAATAATTTCCTGTAAGGATGCAGTTTGGATTAAGTCCCTTATACTCAATACCAAAATGTTTTTAAACTTACAAGAAATCTATATCTACAAAGTTCAACGGGCTCAAAAAAAGGAATAGTACAGCAAGTAAAGCAATTATATTTATAGCAGATGTACTTGTAACAGTACACATTTTTCCAAGAATGTACCATTATTTAGGTTTCATGTACATAGGACAAATAAAAGATAATTGTATGTGTGTGTGTGAGAGAGAGATTAACAGAATATGGTAACTGTGGTTATTGTAAAATATCTTAATGCACTATCTTACATGATTCTTACATATCCAAGGCTGCACCAGGCACATAGAAGAAAGGAATTAGAAATTGCAAAAATGCCAAGATCCTTAACCCTAGGAATGTGTAATATGCAGAGAAAGATTTATAGTAAGTTAAGTCACAGCCTGTTTTTCTAAGGGAAGAATTTCAGTATCTTCTCCTTTATTTTCTTGCATGCAGGGCTGTTACCAACATCTGTGGACACATAAGAGAAGTCTTAATAATGATTCACTCCATTTTTTTTAAAATCCCATTTATATCCCGCCCTTCTCTGGAGTCTCAGGGCGGCTTACAATTAAGCACAAGCCAATGTGGTTAGCAAATTTTCCCTTACATTGCAGAAGACAAAGGAGACAATTTATTCAAGACAATAATTCCAGTATGTGTACTTGTAATCTGAGTCACAGTGCAAATTCTGTTAACCTACATAAAAATCCAGATGCCTTCCACATTATCCTTTTGTAATTTTAATGCAATTTTTTTGCAGCAATGTTGAGGTAGCTAGACTGCAACTTCAGAGAGATTAAGAAGCAGATTATTTGACTCCTTTCAGTCAGGTTTCAAGCTTCTTTATGCTTATTGATGACCTTTAGCAGGGCTGAGATGGGAGCAGCCCTATTGTCTTGGTTCTCCTTGACATTTCACACCACCAGTCATGGTCTTTTTCCAGTGTGGAAGGACTAGCCTGAGGCCCACAATTTGCCTCTCTTGTTTAACATCTGCTTGAAATCAGTAGATGAGGTCATTCATCACCACAGGGTTAGTATCATTAATATATTGATGATATCCAAGTTTGTATCTCAACTCTGCGTTAACCAAATGATAAGGCTGAGAACTTATCCCAGTGCCTAAGGGTAGTGGGGATGGGATGGGAAAGGATTTTAAAGTAGCTCTGATCCTACTGCCTTTTAAATAGGCTCTAGTGGCCCTGTTCTTTCCAGGATACTGTACTGAGAAATATGTGCCTTCTGAGGGAAAGTCTTGAATGTGCTGGCTACACTGGCCTGGAGGCAATCACCTTTTCTTTCTCTTTTATTGTAATGGGCTTGTTTTTAACTGCCCACAATTATTATGACCTGAGCAGATTAATCAGTCAATCAGGGAGAACTGCAAATAGCAAGACCCAAAGGGATCTGTCCAACACTTCAAATTTACTTGCTTGCTGACAGATGATCAGCCTCATCTTCTTTTATCCAGCTTGGATTTTAACAAAAGATCTCAGCCCAACCACATCTACTTGACCTGTGAACCACAGGTCCCTACTGCATACACTGAACTTGGCCACTGAAAAACTGCCTGGCTCAGAAACCATGGAATGCTACCTAATATTTAAGTTAACAGAAAATGAGATTGCAGGAGGATGGGTTGGAAAAAAACCTGTTTAAAGGCCAACTATTAATAGCTACCAATCATAATAGTCATATACTCCTTCGAGACTCAGAGAAGCCACAGTCACTTACGGATGAGCGATATGATCTTAATGCCTTCCTTAAGGGCTACTTGGAAACATTTAATTGGCAGCTGTTATAAGTCGGATCATCCAGATCAAGATTCTTAATTTTAGAAGAAAATGGAATATTGTCTTAAATCAGCTTATTTTATGTTTACTAGAAGGACATTTCCTGGAGTGGAAGGGATCAAAAAGGTAAAGATGGCAGCTGCTGCAATTGCATAGTTGTGTCTGCCATCTTGACTTTTCGGAATTTCTCTCCCACGTAATAGTTTTGCTACCAAGAAGTATTATAATATGGGTACCTTTGTTCCAAACAGCATTATTATTATTATTTTACAAAATGCAGAATAAGCAAATTCAAATATTTTCTATCGTGCTTTAAGACTTGGTTAAGCACGGCTAATAATTCATTCACACAACCATTCACCTTGTCCAGCAAAAGAGTTGAGAATAGCTAAAAGTGACAAAGACGGTAATATTACTATGAATAATAATGTATTCCTTTGGCTTGCTACATAGGAATAGCAGAACTATATGTCACACAAAGAACACAGTTTTTAAGCTGTCCTGTCTAGTGTCCTCTGAATAAAACTGCTGCCATTTCCTCTGGCTAAAATTCTGGGAGTTGCCACCCCCAAACATCTGAATTGTATGAAAGAGACCAATGACTTAGGGGCCTTATTTCAAAGTGTTAATACTGTAGTAAGAGAGGACAATGCATTCCATTGATTTCAGTCCTTATCCCAGATTTTCTGCATGCGCGGTCGTTTGCCCTCCCCTTTCCACAAGCTGGCGCCGGGTTCCTCTGCAGTGTATCCTGCGCAACCACGGAAGCGCCGGGTTACACAGGAGAAACAAACCAAAAAAGCAAGCCGATTATCGTTTTATTCATTTAAAATGTGGAAGGGGAAATCGCCTTTTGCTTTCTCTCCTAAAGCGCCTGGCTTTCTCAGACGCCGAGATCCAAACCGTTTGTTGCCCTCGGGGCCTACCTTATAACGTTAACTATGGATAACTTGTCTCTTTCGAAGTGGGTCAGAGCCTGGCGACGAGAGTCGTCTGGCCTTGCCCGTTTTCTGCCTACCATCAGGTGGGTTTCCCGGACCACTTTTAAAAGGCGGCGATTGCAGGGCGAGAGAGCAGATAGCCTTACCTTTGCGATCGTCCTGAGATAATAGCAGACATACGCGGCTCCAAAGCCCAGTACCAGAGACCAGCCGATCCCCGAGGCCAACAGGCCCTCCCTACTTTCCAAATACACCGATAGCTCTTCTAAGTTCATTTCTAAATGCGTCGAGGCAATCGGGTCCCCACCTTACATTACAACGCTGAGGTACGGGAAAGAGACAGAGAGATGGTTGCAATGGTAAGGATGGCGCTCTCCGAAAGCGGCACAAGGGCCGGCTGCAACAGTAGAGAGGTTGCTTTAATTCTACCGCAGCTCCCGTTTCTCTATAGGATAATAGGCCAGGCTACTCCGCCCCCGTTCCTCCTTTCCTTAGCTCGGCGGCGGGGAGGGCGCGGGCGAGACGCTATAGGAATCCCGGGCGTGGCCAAAAAGAGAAAGAAAAGAGGAATGATAGCTAGTTTTACAACTAAACGTTCTTTGGCTTTCAACAGCATGATTTTTCATTAGTGAAGTATGCTAAGCGGAGAATTTAAACTTCGCCTGTTGACTACACCTCCCTGCACTTTTCTTGCCAACATTGTAGGCAACAGACGAGATAAAAGTGTGGTGAACAAATATATTGATAAAAAAACCCATCGTTTGCCATTGTTTTTGGACTTTACCAGTCTCCTGTTGCTTTAATCCTTCAGGAATTGCATTTGTTTAGTCTAGTGAAAAGGACTAGGGGTGACATAATAGCAGTGTTCCAATATTTGAGGATCTGCCACAAAGAAGAGGTCTGTCAACTTCTTTTTCAAAGCACCAGAAGGCAAGACAAGAAATAATGGATGGAAATTAATAGAGAGAAGCAATCTAGAACTAAGAAGAAATTCCCTAACATTGAGAACAATTAACAAGTGGAACAACTTGCCTTCAGAAGTTCTGTGTGCTTCATCACTGGAGGTCTTTCAGAAGAGGCTGGACAGCCACCTGTCTGGAATGGTATACCGTCTGTGCTTGAGCAGAGTGTTGGACTAGAAGACCTCCAAGGTCCCTTCCAACATAGTTATTTTGTTTTTCAGAGGGCAACCAAAGTCCCCTAGATCTTACTATGTGTTCTGAGAATGCCAGTAGTTTAAATGTAGCCTTAAACATAAATATTATAATTGTGTTTAAAAGAAGTTGGCTCTATGTCATAATTTTTATCTAATTCAAAAGCTAGTACATAATACCAGTAATTGTTTTATATATGAAACATCTTTCTGTTGTCCTAGCAATCTGACCATAATCATGCTGGTCTTTGTTCAGAAGACTATTAATAATATCAGAGCAGAGCTTATATCCATTACTGCAACTAGTTTTATTTTAAGTTCATTATTATAAGCAAACTCTTGAAGGATGGGGCAAGCAAAATATACTGTTCCATTATCACTGAAAACCATTTCCAATAATATTAATATTTTTAAATTAACAGGACTGGTGATCAAATAGATCCAAAAACAGTCCATCTATACTTTTCATAGAAGCAACCAAGCAGCTTCCAGTTCCATAAGTAGGTTAGAAGCGGTCAGAGCTTGGATGAGAGGCAAAATGTCTTCAAAAGAAAAAACAAGAAAAAATAAAGTCCAACTGCCTTCTGAAAAAGCACCTTTGGGACAACTATGACCTGGATGACTGAGAATCTCTACAGACTTTAAGCAGGTTAGAAGATTATCCTATGGCATCAGAATTTCCCCCCACATTCTGCCCACAGTGTGCCTTGAGTAACACACTGAATATGGGTATTAGAATTAATAAATTGCTTAACAAATAAATTATAGGAAATAACCTTATTAACCAAGTTCATAATATCAAGACCTATACTGTCTATTTTTAACTGGCAGGCACTTTTCCAATGCTTAGGCAGATACAAAATTTTACTTGAAATACTATGGATTGAACCTGGAATGATCAGAGTATATAATATGTATCCTATCCTGCCAATAAATATTTACCCCATTTATTATGTCTGTTAGAATTGTTTAGTAATTTAATAGCACTGAATGGCACTCCACAATAAACATAAAAATGATTAATACTCCAACTGGGATAAATATAAAATCATTCAAAACCAATATAAAATATAATTAGAAAATAAAGAGAATCATGTATGGTGTAAAAAAGAATTGTAATCTGCAAAAGATAGGCTACATGTTTGTTCCCTATGACTATCATTAACTGTTGTATCTTATGATTCTTGACAAACATATCTTTTATGTACACCGAGAACATATGCACCAAGACAAATTCCTTGTGTGTCCAATCACACTTGGCCAATAAAGAATTCTATTCTATTCTATTCTATTCTATTCTATTCTATTCTATTCTATTCTATTCTATTCTCAGGAAGTTTCTCCTTAGTTCTAAATTGCTTCTTCCTTGATTAGTTTCCATCTGTTTCTTCTTATCCTCTGGTGCTTTGGAAAACAAGATGACCCCCCACTTCGTGGCAGCCCCTCAAATACTGGAATACTACTATCATATCACCCCTAGTCTTCTTTTCTCTAGGCTGGCCATATCCAATTCCTGTAAAATATATTTCTTCATATATTTTTGTCTCTAGGCCCTTAATCATCTTAGTTGCTCTTTTTTGCACTTTTTCCAAAGTCTCGACATCTTTTTTATCATGTGATCAAAACTGGATGCAGTATTCCAGGTGTTCCTGGAACTATTGAGCAGATGGAAAATAAAAAGGGGTGGAGGGGCTGAGGAAAAAAAAAACCCAGAAAACTTTTGTGGCCATGAAATCTGCACTTCACTTTTATAGCCTCTTCCTACAGGTAGATAACAGCAGCAAGAAACTGCTCAACCCATCCCTTTTTCTGCCACAACATGGTCTCCATCTCATCCATAGCCTATGGATGAGCCAGCTTTAAAGCATCCTTAGCTGTTCTGGTTAGGGCTTTCCCCCTAAAGTGGACAACAAATCACAGCAGTTTTACCGTGGGTATAATTTGATGGGCTTCATCAAGTATTTTCTCAGTAGTGTACTCAGCTGACTACAAAGAGGTGGAATTAGCCCAGTTCCTACTAGCCAGTTTAGGTTGGGGGTCACACACAGGTCCCCTTGGCACTGTTTCCAGGCCATTCAGATTTGAGTAGTAAGAGAATCCAGTTGTTTCAAATGAACTGCCAATCTGTGTGCCCCTAAATCACTGCCGGTGTTCCTAGTCTAGAGATCAGAGAAGAGGAATTGTTTTCCCATCAGATCTCAGAACATGAATTTCTTTCTCCCTTGGAGAGCTGGATCAACCTGGATCAATAGCTGGCTGCCCAAAACTACTGTTGCCATGTGCTGTGTTGAAAATGTTGCAATGTAAGCCATTTTATCTCTGCCACTCTGCTGTGCAGCCTCTCTAACCATCGGCCCTTCTTTTGCCTTGAAGACTTGGATCAGCCTGAACAACAGCTGCCAGGTGTGTGTGCATGGGCGCGCGCGTGTGTGTATGTGTTGCATTTTGAAGCATCAGAAAAAGAAATAGACTGTGTTCACCTATCAGCTGGTATCCAAACGAGGAATAGCCTAGAGATCTGGTAGGTCCAGGCCGAAATCCCAATTTGAAAGAAGCAGTTTTGATGCCAAAGTTAGGGTGAAACCTCTGCAGTTTGTTGGCTGCTTAAAGGAGGAAAACTTCGGTAATGACTTTAACAGCTGAATAACTAAGACCAAACTTAATTTTCCTCAGGGACGATTAGAGAGAAGAAGAAGGCAATATCATGAGGACATGGCTTTGCTCCAGTCAAAAAAGCCCTCTCAAAATTGAGTTTAAACATTTTCACAATCGTTACTTTATTAATCACAAAATGTCAATGCTTTAAGTTCGTTTTAATCCTATTTAATTGTGCTTTTATTGTTTTTTTAAATATATATATATATTCCAGGTTACCGTGATTCTTTGAATCAAATATATATTATTATTCTTTACGCCCCCCCCCCCCTTTGCTCTTCTTACCAGGTTATCGTATTTCCTGGCAGTATGAATAATATGTTCTTTTCCCCCCTCTCTATATGAATTAATTCTTCATGCTTTTACTGAAGAACGAAAGATAAGGGCGATATCAGCTTGCTTAGAAACATGAATATGATTGTCATTGTCTAGTTCTTTCGGTATAAATTATTGGGGGAGGGGAAGCGGCATGGTGGAGCTATGGCAAGAGGGAGGCGTAACTCTTTCCTTTCCCCTGTCACAATCTTAATGAAATCAACCCTGCCCTTGCCCCAAACTGTTATCAAATACAAAATGGGTGTCTCTATCAATCTTCCCAGTGTTAATATCACTTGAAAACAGCAGCCTAAAGTTTATCCCATCCAAGCTTGTATCTGAAATATTATCTTGGAAGGAACAGTGAGTGGGCTTTAACAAAATTTACAAGCCCCCATCTAGTTCAACTAAAATCATAACCCCCAGAGGAAAAAGAGGTAAAGTATAAAACAGCATAAAAAGTCATGTCCTGAAACAGAATTCCGTTTAAGGTCCTGAACAGTTTAAGGCAGTGGTGAAATCTAATTTTTTTTACTACCGGTTCTGTGGGCATGGTTTAGTGCAGGGGTCAGCAAAGTGTGTCTCTAGAGCCGCATGTGGCTCTTTGGGCCCTCTCCTGTGGCTCCCTGTCAGATGATCCCACCACTGGGTGGCCCCGCCCCCACTTGCGCGCACACACACACACACACACGAAGGTAGAGAGAGGGGTAGAGAGATGAGAGACAGATGAGAAAGAGAGGGGAAAAAGAAAAAGAGAGATGCGAGGGAGGGAGGGAGATGAGAAAGAGGGAGAGGGAGAAAGATGAGAGAAAGAGGGAAAGGGAAAAAGATGAGAAAGAGAGGGAGAAAGATGAGAGAAAGAGAGAGGGAGAAATGAGCGGGAGGGAGAAAGATGAAAGAGGGAGGAAGAAAGAGAGGGAGGGGGAGAGAGAGGGAGAGAGACCTGTTTAAAAGAAAATACCTGGAGCCACAAAACCTGGGTAGGCATGGCTGGGGTGTATGTCATGTGACTGGGTGGGAGTGAGTGATGTCAAGTTGGCCACGCCCACTCAGGTTTTGTGGCTCCCGCTGTTTTGTTTTCTGTGGGAAACGGGCCCAAGTGGCTCTTTGAATATTTAAGATTGCAGACCCCTGGCATAGCCTACCCAAAAATGTTTAGGAGGAAAGTACTTACTCTCTTTAAATGCCTTGCAGTAGCCAAGAAAAGATAATAGAAAGAATAGGGCACACAAGAGGTCTGCTCTGCCAACAATCCCTGCAATCTGAAAATGGAAAGGAAGATTTCAGGATTAGTAAATGAGCCTCTTACCCTCCACTCAGACAGCAACAGTCTTTTAAATTATAAGCAGTCCTCAACTTGCAACAGTTCATATAGTGACCATTCAAAGTTACAACGGCACTAAAAAAAGTGACTTTTGACCATTTTTCACACTTACGACCTTTGTAGCATCCCCATGGTCACCTGATCAAAATTCAGATGCTTGGCAACCGGTTCATGCTTATGACAATTGCAGGGTTCTAAGGTCATGTGATCCCCTTTTGCGACCTTCTGACAAGCAAAGTAGATAGGGAAACCAGATTCACAACAACTGGGTTACCAACTTACCAATTGCAGTGATCATTTAACAATTGCGGCAAGGAAGGTCATAAAATGGGGCAAAACTTACTTAACAAATGTCTCACTTAACAACATAAATTTTGGGCTCCATTGTGGTTGTAAGTCGAGGACTACCTGTAGTTTTTGAACACCAAACTCAGATTCACAGAATAAAAGGACTAGACGATATCTTAGAGACCATGGAGCCCAACTTCCTACCTTTGCAGGAATTTGCTCTTAGAATAAGTGGGATAATAAGATTGCTTATGCTCTGAGTCAGTTCTCTCCAACTGGGGTGGTAGCCAAATATGTATTCTTCAGCTCCCAAAACTCCTCTTCCAGCTTGGGAGGGGGTGGAGGATCAAGGTTGTGGAAGGCTACTCAAGGACTTCAGAAACATTTTCAATGTGTGGCAAAATGACCAGAGACTTACCACACTTTTTCGTAGGACACTTTTTCCCCCTAGCAAACCTATCCCACATCCCCTTTAAAACTATTTTCTAGTGCCCATGGAAATATCAACAAATAATAGCATGAAATAACTTTGTTGTTATTAGTTGCGAAGTCGTGTACGACCCATCACGACCCCATGGACAACTTTCCTCCAGGCCTTCCTGTCCTCTACCATCCTCTGGAGTCCATTTAAGTTCATGCCTACGGCTTTGGTGACTCCATCCAGCCACCTCGTTTTCTGTCGTTCCGTTCTTCTTTTGCCCTCAATCTTAACTTAGAGCCATTTAAACAATCACATGGCATGGACAATTGTGAAGCCTGACTATAGTCAGCCATCAGAGGGAGAGACAAATCCTTCCTCTCAACAATAGTCCGAGAAGAGAAGCCATGATATTTTCCCTTCAAAATATACCAGGGAGGAAATCATGAGCTCAGAGATGGGATACCCGTCAGGTTCACTGGAAGATTGGAATTACTTTATGAGTCACAACCCACCCTTCTTTGGTCATTTCCTATACCTTTGAGAAACAGCCTGGAGGACATGAGGGAGTATTCAGGAGACCTCAATGCATGTGAATGCTTCCCACTCCTCACGCATCTCTTTGTAAAATCATTGAATAACCAATCCAATTCCAAGGAAAAATGGAAACTCACAAAAAACAAAACAAAACATAGGTCTACCACCCAAACCATGTAGTGTGCTACTAATATGTATTGGGCCTCACATGTAGCCTCAGGTACAAATGCACCCTCTTGATTTTACTCTTGCAGTAACTCTCCTTGACCTCCCACACTGACTGAGGGATTCATTTGTTAACCGCTAGTTCTTCATCCGATCTGCATACCCAAGAATTGCAGATTTCAGAATCACAGGGCTTTCTTAAATAAGAGATCCACACTCTACCAACTCCTTTGAGCAGAACCAATTTCAGATGTTGTTGTTGTTACTAAAAAAAACCAAAACCAAACCATTTCATGACAAGGCATTGCTTCACATTTGTATGTGGCAGTCACAGATAAGACTAGATCATACGTAAAATGTTGAAATTTATTATTACTTCAAGATAGATTCAAATGTAAAGCCCCAAAGCATCTGTTAACTGGCTGATAGGATAAACAGGGATAGACAAAATGGTGTCTTGACACATCAACATAACCAGACACCTGTGGCTCCCTACCTTACCTCAGTTTATGGAAATACCTATCTTCATTGGCATGTTCCAAATGTGAAACCAAATATTGCTTAGTATAAACTACTGCCATCATCCAAAGATGACTCAACCTGGTGCGCTCAAATAGGGCTGCACTCCTCAGGGTTCCGTGAGTCAGACATTGTCGGCTGGCAACCCCTAGAGCGAGGGCATTCTCTGAGCGCACCAACCCTCTGGAACACATTACCCACCGACCTCCGGACGGCCCCTGATCTCCGTTCCTTCCGCTGTGATCTAAAGACGTGGCTTTTTAATCAACTTGGCTGACGTGAGGATTTTATTGGTTTTAATTTGGGTTTTTAATCTTTCAATTTTATATTGTTGGGGTTTTGTATATATCAAATTGCATTTGTAACAGATTTTTGCACTTTTAACCTTTTTGTATGTTCATGATTGTGTGCGCCGCCCCGAGTCCTTCGGGAGAAAGGCGGCATATAAATGCAATAAAACCTAAAAACCTAACTAACAACTGAATCATGGCATCAGATTAAGTCTCTGTTCAGAAATGCATGGAATGCCTATCTTCTTCGTATGATATGGGAAAATAACCATAGCCTTCCAGCTGCCATCCCAGTATTAAAATCTGAATATCATAATGCTTGTTTCTTCAGAGAACCCTTTAAAGAAACAGATCACAAGAGTCTGCTTCTGTCTGAACCACATAAAGTACATCATATGAACTGCTCCTGAGAAATTTGTTTCAAGAAAGACATTGGATATATCCAATGCAGCACATTTTGGGGGTGTTTCGGTAGGAGATTGACTACCAAGGATTCATAAAAACTAGGGATTCTGCCATACAAGTACTTAGACTTTCTCCTAGCAAAATGCTATCATCGATCTCCCCAATTATGGAAACACCATGCAGGCTTTATGCCACTCAAGATACTCTTTAAAAATAAATAATTGTATAAATTATCAGCATCTTTTGAAACCCAAATCTCTTTGAGTGATTAGTAATATACCAGAGATGTCAATGCAAAGGACACACAAGCGAAGAGAAGTTGCAACATAAAAGCAGGTATGTTATATACAGACGCACAAACAGAGGAGTGCATAAAAGACAGATAACTTGCAGGAATACAAAAGATTAGATGATGGAAACTTAATGTTTCTGAGCACTTCTTACCACCCAAGTCATTAAGTACTTACACATTCAGTGTGCACAGGATGTACAGCAAACAGCAAAGCTGCTAGGTAGGAGGATTTGGGTACAAAGTTGAGCCTTCTTCCTTTATTGGTGTAATGCAGCCCACCCAATAATATTGAGAAGACATCAACAATTAAGACAGAAATAATACAATGGAGTATTATATTGATGATATGAAAGCCCAATGGGTGGAAGCCTCCAGCTAAAAGATAATTAATCCTATACAAGGGAAGACAAAAAGAAAACAGTGAAGTTAAAAACAGGAACAAATGAAATTAGAATATGTTAAAATAATCCAAAAGTGCTTTATGTGTATGCACAGAGATGTCAGTGCCTGTGTAACTTAGTATAGAGGAGACATTGAAGGGAAGTGACAAACAGGGATGCAAAAGGCAGGCAACTTAACACTTGGTGTAGCAACTAGCATTCCTGTTTCTGAAGCATCAGCAATAGGAAATAGGTACTTCTCAACCTAGAAATAGAAGATCCTTTTAAGAGTTTTTGGTCCTTTCTTCTTTTTCAAGTGTTTTCTCCTTTTCTTTTGGTCTTCCCCAGCCAGTGATTCAACCTGAGTTCCAGGACAGTTTCTGAATCTCTGTTAGTACCAGGGCAACATTAAATTAGTAGCAATCAAGAAGAATGATTTTGAAGCCAACTGAATGTGTAAATGGTACACCATGTGTCCTGCATGCTTAAGCTTCCAGGTTTAATCCTTGGCAACTCTGAGTAGGAGTGGAAACCTTGCACCCATCCAATATATACTAGCAATATGGCACTTTGAGTGGAAATGCCACTTATTTGTTTATGTTTATAAATAAATAAACAAATAACCTTTCCTTGTTAGATGCTTACATTGGGATTTATCCCACTAACACCAATCCATGGGCTTGCGAAGGAAGGCTGGAGATTTCTCTCTTCTTCCTCAAGAAGTACTGAGTAGGTGGATGTGACAGTGAGTGGACTATATATTTCAATGACAACCATAACACAATGGTAGCCTTCCAGAATAAGAATAAGGCAAGCACCAATGAAACTACATGTCGTGTTAAAATGTTGCTAAATGGTTTGTGGAAGCAAGCACAATATACGTTCAGAGTTTTTAGTGATTAGAAATGAAGCCCACATTTTACTTATGCGATGTTTCCAACTGTCTGTAACAGGAGAAGGTATTCTATACTAAGATGTTATAGTTGAGGAACCCAAAATAATTGTCATATATTATAATCCAACAACAGATTATGCACACAGAGGGGAAAATCAATCTGTATTTACAACACTAAATGACATTTTATTTCACTAACCAGACAGCATCTCAATGAATTTTATCCCCATTAATGATCCCATCCCCCAAAAGAAAGCAATCTTAAGGTAGCCTAAAATGTCTCACCTGAAAGTCAATACAGTAAGCGGTCGGTAAGATTTGTGGCTTGTATTGCTACTGAGTTTATTCCCCCAAAAATCATGATGCCACAGATCACCAAGTGGGGTATCAGCTCTTAGATCCTGAAAGAAATGAGGCCCAAATTTAGGTGATCATCTGAGCTCTAAAGCTCTAAATCAAAATAATTGTTCAGCTGAGATTGTGCCTAGATTGTGTATATAACCCTTTAGAATTGTCAATCACTACTTTTGGGTTGGAACAACAGACTATGAAACTTGTTTAATTACCAAAAAAAAAAAGATTCTGCTAAGTGAGCAATTGCATTCTTATTTCAATGTCTGTAAAATGTTTGGATAAGGTAGGGTAAAACACATTAGTATGTATTTGACAGGAAAATAAATAATGTGAAATAACTTTAACAATTTCACAACACCAGGCAAGAGCATTCCCACTTCAGAGAGCTGTATCTATGCAGTAGATCTCAGGTCTGATGAAAACTCTGTTCAGAAAGAGAGCAGATTGACTGATTATGAGCCACCTAATTATTTTTGACTGCTAGAGACCAATCAATCAGAATAGAGCTGGAAGAGATCTTCTAGTCCAACCCCTGCTCAAGCAGGAGACCTTATATCATTTCAGACAGGTGGCTGTCCAGTCTTTTCTTAAAAAACTACAGTGATGAACCAGACATTGATCCAAAAAAGCTTGAGAACATCCAAGCTCTCATCTACTACTGGGGTAATATGAAACCGGCAAGAAAGAACAGTACTGAGCAGCTGAGATGACATGTGAGAAAGGTAGGGATTCCATTATGGCCAACATATTGCCTTTTTCACACACACACACACACACACACACACACACACACACCCTGCTCTACAACAAATACCCCACAGCAAAAAGGCCAAGAACTATGTTAGATTTAATTTAATGATAATTTCAATTAAATTATTAAATAAAATCTTTGTGACTATTCCCTATGTATTTAATTATTTTCTTCTTTTGTACTATTAAAAATGATAATTACCTGGCAACCTTTGGAAGCATTCTGAAAGAGTGTCCAGCATATGCCTATAATATCTATAGTGTAATTAGCATTTTTTTAAAATTTCCACTTATATCCTGCCCTTCTCCGGAGACTCGGAGGTTTACAATTTCAATGTGCTTAGCAAATTCCTTGTATATGTCTGCTTATTTGGGGGTATTTGCCCCCCCCGTGGCATTTTTACAAAGTCAGCTTATTGCCCCCAACAATCTGGGTCCTCAGTTTACCTACCCCGAAAGGATGGAAGG
>JANHFM010006924.1:252260-264784 GCA_032468115.1 Grayia smithii
GGGGGGGAGAAAAAAAAATTCTCATGTCCAATTCTTTGCTGAGGGAAATTATTGTGAAGGGAATGCTGGCCCTCTAGTGTTCAAAAGATGAAAGACAAAACTGCTAAAAGCTTCAAATCTAGGAATAAGTATATCAACACATGACTCTTGAATATTGCTATCATTTTTAATCTTCAGTCCCTCATATGGAGTTTGAAGATGAACGCCACCATTACAGGCTCAGAAGCCATGAGAAATCTCAGAAATCACTGCGCACAGAATCTGCAGGAACACAACAATAATATACCATCTTTTCCACTCCACTCAAGGCCAAGGAAAAGGAAAAGGAAAAGGAAAAGGAAAAGGAAAAGGAAAAGGAAAAAATAAATAACTTACAGATACCTCCTACAGTTGCAGTCATTTGTCTGGCTGTCTGCAAATAAATAAACTGATCAATCATATAAAATCCTCATAATCCCTGTGAGGAAGGAGCTGAAAGGCCACCAAGCTGTCAAGCCATCTTTCTCTTTGAAAGCCTCATTAGTATAGATTCCATCCAGGATAAGGGAAGAATGAATATTTGGAGGCAAAAAAATCATCTATAAGCTTTATGGAGTTGCAATATCTCAAATAGTTCAGTTAGCTCAGCTGTAATTTCAAGTAGGCCACAGATCAGTCAGAAATAAAGTGGAAATTTAGCATTATGAGGGAGCAAACCCTAATTAGAGCAGATCTAAGGGAGTTTGAGGTAACCATGGCTTCAGACTGACGCTCTCAGATATGAACATCCCCCAGTACACTGACTTGTTAGAAAGCACAAACTATTTTTTGTTGATATGGTAATGGTATGAAATCTTTGATCGTGGTGTTTGATATAATGACAAACATTCAGGTAATGGCTTGGATGGTGCCACCTTAGTTAATCAACTGTATTAAGCAAAAGTGTGGGTTTTTATAAACCTATGGTTTATTAAATATGTCTTAACAGAACAGAATAACAAAGTTGGAGGGGCATTGAGGGTCTTCTAGGGGGTTGGAAAGCCAGACAGTGGCTGTCCACACATTTCTTAAATGCCTTCAGTGATGGAACACCCACAACTTCTGAAGGCAAGCCATTCCACTGATTGTTCTCACTGTCAAGAAATTTCTCTGTAGTTCTAGATTGCTTCTCTCCTTGATTAGTTTCCATCCATTTTTTCTTGTCTTCAAGTGCTTTGGAAACTAGGCTGACCACCACCCTCTTATTTGTTACAGCACCTCAAATATTGGAACGCTAGCATGTCTCCCCCGAGTCCTTCTTTTCACTAGAATGCAAAGTAAATTCCTGCAACTGTTCTTTATATGTTTACCCTCCAGCCCTCGAATCATCTTGGTTGCTCTTTTCTGCACTCTTTCCAGAGTCTCTACATCTTCTTCATAATATGGTGTCCAAAACTGGATGCAGTATTCTAAGTGTGGCCTTACTAAGGCTTTATAAAACAGTATTAATGCTTCACGTGGTTTTGTTTATATTCCTCTGTTAATACAATTTAGGATTGCACTAGGTTTTTTGGCTGCTGCCGTAATCTGCTGGCTCATATTTAAGTAATTGTCCAATAGGACTCCAAGATCCCTCTCTCACTGTTAATGCTACTGAGCCAGGTTTTACCTAATCTGTAGCTGTATATTTGGTTTTTCTTGCCTAAGTGTAAAACCTTACTTTTCTCTACATTGAATTTCATTTTGTTCGATAGGACCCAGTGTTCAAGTCTGTTCACATCCATTGGGATCTTGAGCCTATCTTCTGGGGTGTTGGCACAGGGTATAAAACCAGGCAATCATGGCTGTTCATTCAATAGATGCTGAAGTAACCAAGACATAGCATAAAGTATCAACTCACCCACAGAATACTCCCTGTATGTATGGAAGCTTATCTATGCAGTAGTATATTGATCTGCAACACGAAGCTACAGAAATGTTACTGGGTTGTTGGGGGGGGGGGATGATTGTTTTCAAATGCAAAATTTGATACTGCATCCTCCTCCCTTAAAAGTCAGGAAAGTTCTTCAGATTAAGAAGACTGTCTGAATTCCAGCTACCAGTATTTTGCTGAGGAAAGAATTAGACATATTTCCTGCCAGTTATATATTGATCCTTAAGCCAAGGAATTACACCAAAGGGTTTCTTAATAGTTTATTAGTACTTCTAAAACTCCATGAGAAACCAATGTCTGGCTGAATGTAAATGGCAGATCAGCATGATTATTCTGGCCTAGAAGCACGAATGATGCTCGGAGAAGAATTAAAAGACACAGCATGTCCAGCTGCCAACTTAGGAGCCAGCAGGGCAGGCAGGGATCTCCAGAGCACTGCAGTGATGTCTGGCAGATGGCAAATGCAGCTTTGTCCACAAAAGTGCTGTCTAATTTCTCCTTTTTTTTGCTTCTCAACCTGCTGTACTTTAGAATAGTCTCCTCTGCACTGTGGCAGATGGGGCCAGATGGTTTGCAGTGCAGAGTATAAAACCGGCCATAACAATTGACTTTCTTCCTTGTATTCTTCAGCTGATGCCAAAATCTGGGTCTTCTTTAAGAAACAGGGATTGAGAAGTCTAGCAATAAAAACATGAGCAACAGAAATATGCTAGTATGTTTCCAGGCCCCTTATATCATATACTGTATGCCTGATTCTTCGATCATTATTGATCTTAGATTATTACTGATTCTTAGCTTCTTGGTTAGGCATAGCTCATATGTCCTTGTCTGAAATTTGCTGCTGCTGCTGCTGCAATGAGCTAATTGCAACCAACTGGTACCAGTTGAAGATAACCTGAAAATTTTCAGGAGGCAGGCTAATAAAGAGGTGAGAACTCAGAAAAGGTGGGACGATGGCTCAGAGCAAGGTGAAATGATGGTCCACAAGAACATTTACAGTTCTGATCATTGTAAACCTGGAATAGTAAATACTGTAACATACTTTTACATTTGCACTGTTTGATTCAAATCAACATACTGTACATGATTTTGAGAAACTGCACATATGGTAGCTGCTTATGAAGAAACAAAACCAACTGGGCTGCACTTAAATACTGCACATATATGGCAAACTAATATGTTGAGAAAGTACTTTGCTTGGCTACTTTTTAGATTAGCCAAACACACAGATATGTAACAGTTAAAACCTGTTTGCCTGTTTACTATTCAATTTCTCAATTTTGTGCAAAATGTTGCTGCTAAAGAAAAACCATGGAGCTGAGTGGGGAGAGGAGGAGAGGCAACCTAAGATGCTCTATGATCGACTGTTTCCATATAACCAATGACAATTGTGAGATTTATGCAAAGCTTCCTATAAGTAGCCTTTTCCTGAAAGGGCTGTAACTCACATGGGTCAAATCACTTGGAACAAAACCACAACCTCTGATCTATAGGATTTTTAGTAGAAAATCTTAGGGAATCAAATTATATAAAGACTTTTGCCTTCAACTAAGTGAACATTCACAACTTTTCCTGTTACAGAATCCTGATTTGTTTTAGTTTCTGGTAGGAGTTTTTTTGCACATTTTAAAATTAAATAAATTGTAATTATTACTACTACAATTATTACTTGGAGGTCTTCTAATCCAACCTCCTATTCAGGCAGCAAATCCTATGCCATTCCAGACAAATGGCTCTTCTTGAAAATCTCCAGTGATGAAGCACCAACTTCTGAAGGTAAGCTGTTCCACTGATTCTTGTTCTCACTTTCAGGAAATTTCTTAGTTCTAAGTTGAATCTCTCTTTAATGATCTTCCATCTGTTTCTAACTGTCCTGCCCTCAGTTGCTTTGGAGAATAGTCTGACCTCCTCTTCTCTGTTACAACCCCTCAAGTACTGGAAGACTGCTCTCCTCCTTCTCTTCACCAGACCAGACATATCTAGGTCCAGTGGTGGGTTGCTCCCGGTTCGGGCTAGTTTGCATGATCCGGTAGCAGTGTTGCTGTGACGTCACCGAACTGATTCTCCATGACCGGGAGCTGGGCCCACCCGTGTGCCTGTACTCACGGTTCTCTGCACTCCGCGCATGTGCAGAACGCTTTTTTGAGGTTTTTCCCCCCAAAAAAGTTACTGCGCATGCATGGAACGACCATTCAGTGCACACTCACCCGAAGCACGCACGCGTGCCGAACGCACGCTCTGCACACGCCGATCACACGCAAAGCACATGCATCATCAGAACCGGTAGTAAAGGTAAGTAGGACCCACTCTTGTCTGGGTCCCTCAATCATTCATCCTATGGTTTAGCCTCCAGACCCGTTATTATCTTTGTGGGTCTTTTCTGCACTCTTTTTAGAAACTGAACTTTTTTGTATCATGGTGACCAGAATTGGATGCAGTATTTCCAGTGTGGTCTCACCAGGGCAGTATAAAATGGTATTATTTCTTCATGTGATCTTGAAACTGTCTCTCTCTTGCTGCAATCTAAAATCTATTCTTTATGTATTAAACTATTCTAAGTTACTACTGTTATTTGGTTGAGAAGTATCTAAAATGTTTAAAATAAATGGGATGAAACATAGACATTGCATCAAATAATGTATCAAAACCACTGAAAATGAAATTCTAAGCAGCCAACCGCTGAAAGCAACTGCCTTTTATTGACATTATATGTCAAAGAATATTTGCTAGAGGTTTAAAAAGAATATTTGTAATAATAACTAGGAAAGTTTCTGTAATTCAGGACAGTATTGAAAGTTCAAGAAAACATATTTTATAAATCTGAACATCGCTCCTGTTTTTTATTTTTTTTCTAAAAAAATATTAAATTAAAGTAAACATAAAAGAAAAGACAAATAACTACCTGTGACAATAGTAGGAATGATATTTTCTGAAGGTTTTTGATGTAATCTAGTTTAAACAACAAAACGCACAGGTTTAGTAAACAGATTGTAGGAAGTTTCCATGTAAATGTTAACTCTAAACAGCAAAATGTATACATAGCCAACTACATAAGACAGTAATCTGTGACCAAAAATAATAAAATACAATACAAGTCTATGGATACATATCTTTTGGTTAAAATAAAACCTGCATTAAAAACAAAAGCGTGCATCAACCTAACACAAGATTGTTAGTTTTGCTGGGACTTTTATGTCCATAAGGCTCTTGGAGAACATGGACAATTTACAGTTTTTAGGGTTTTTTAAGGTGAACTCTTATGTTTCTGGTGCTTTCAAGCTGGACTAGTCATAGTAGTGCAACATATTTTCCATAGGAAATGATGGTAGTGGCAAAGATCTCACCCCAAAGATGCCACTGTTGGAAAGCAGATACAAAACCCTACAAACACTATTGTCTTATGTATAGGCATCAGAATCCTTTTTCTTCCTCCCCATACATTTAATTGTTTGATAGAAATAGTAAGATGGCTGTCATGTGGTCATACTACATATGACGTTCATCTATGGTTTCGAAACAAACATTCAAAATATTCAGAATGCCTCTTTTTATAGCTCAAAGAAATTCCAAAATGCTCAGAACAGATTGTTTCGTATTTGAAACAGCAGTTTTACACCCAGAACAGGACATTTTGTGAAATTTCATACATTAAAGCTTCAAATATGAAATATTTTGCACACCATTAAAGCACAATGTAAAGACATACAAAAGAAGATCACACTTTCTGTAGGAACCATTAACTGATCTCATATTCTGATCAGTTATGATGCCTGCCAAACTTTATCCTTCACAGGCAAATTGAAGAAAATCTTAACTCTTCCACTTTGTATTTAAAAACCACCTGGTTCAAGTTTTGAACGAGTGATTGTGGTGAAGGTAAAAGCACTTCAGAGGTAGTAAAGACATACTCTTCATTACTGTGGCCAATACAAAACTAAAATTAGGAAGATGGTCAATTTGTCCTTACTCTTGAGATGAGAGATAATGATCCCTGTCAGTTGCTGGATTTTCATTTCTATAACTGATAATTGAGTAGTTGAAGCAGAGCAGTGATTAGAGCAAAGTTTTTCTCCAGCCTTCATAATCTTTAATTTTCCCCAATGCTCATGTGTCTGGCTCATTTTTCTATGAGATGCATAATGAAGGTTCATAATTGTGTGCTCCTAAATGCTCATTTGCTGTCATTCATTAAATATCTGGAATTCAGAATAGAATTCTTTATAAATAGAATCTTAGAATTGTCAACTATTTTCTTTTTTTAATGCATTATTTCATACTTACCTTAATAGTGATTGGTATCAAAGTATTTTTTAAAAAAGACATTTCAAGCATGACTAGAAAATAGATTACTTACAAGAGCGTATTTTAGTTAATCTCACATAATATACAATGACTAAGTATATAATGTATACTTATATATAATAATATAGTAGCTTTTAAATACTGAGTTAGAAATAATCTCTGAGAAAAATATGTTAATTTCTAACAAGGATAATGAAGCACAAAATCAGATTTCTTTCTAGGCCTGTCATGAGTCTTATACCCAATATCAAGTATGAACTTACACGTATGTATGTATGTTCAGAATGTAGTTAAGTAGTTACATCTACACTGGTTATTTTTTGTTTCATTTCTAATAGATGATAGATATTAACAGAGATGAAAAAGCAGGGAACTTATTAAACAGGTGCACTGATAAAAATCATCAATCAACTTCAATTAAGCACATTATAAAAATGAACAATGAAACCCTATTTTTAAACCAACCACATTATGCTTGCATTACTAAAATATAGATATTGTAAAAACAGAAAATAATCACCTCCTTCTGAGTTAATTCCAGATCATTAAACAATACTAATATTGATGGGTAGAATACTGTAGAAAAAAAAATCAACATTGTTGCTGTTTTGTTTAAATGATTATTTTAGGACAAAGGAAATCCTGACAATATCAGAGAAAGTATTGTCACACTATCTCTGTATGTAAACTTTAACACAAATCAAATACATGAAATATTGTTTGTTTTCAATGATCAAGTGATGTACATAGACAAGGATACCTGTGAATTAACTTATGAATACTATTTATCTCAATAAGAGAAGCACAACCTGAGGTCAGTGTATTGCATGGTGCCCTCAGAAATTTCTCCAAAATTGCTACTAAAACTGCAATATTTATTTGAAAAAAAGGGAAAATTATAAAATACACACAGAACAATCTTATTAACCATATGTAATAGGAAATAATTTAACTAAAATAAATATAATCAAAAGTATCTTAGTTTTTATTTTGGCTTATCTGTTTTTGGGATTACAGTCCAACCCAACCATTCGTTGTGGCCCCTGCAGAGCTGGCCAGGATAGGGAGGAGGTTGGGGAGGACCATGGGCCAGTCCTGGGGGCTGGGGAAAGCTCGGGTGAGGACTCTGCGTCGAAGGCAGAGAGGGAGCTAGACAGCAGTGAGTCAGAAGAAGAGTTGGAGCCTGTTCCCAGTGTGCACATGCGCAGAGCTGCCAGAAGACAAGAACAACTAAGAAAGGGTCAACTCTGGAGTAAAGCCACACCTTGGAGGCAATTGGCCCCTCCCATAGGAAACAAAAGAGGAGCGAATGGAGAGGGGACTTTTGCAGGAAACAATTCATTCAGTCAGTCATTGCCAAAGTGGAAAGTTCTGTTCGTGACTTTAAAAGACTCTGTGCCAAGTTTTGTCTTGTCTGCGGCTGGAAACTAGTTATCTGGCAGCTTTCCCAGTGAGATAAAGTATGTTAATAAATATGCCTCTGAAAGACTGTTTGCAAAGCCTTGCTGGCTGTGAATTAATGTAATTCACAGTTGTATAAATAAAAGGGGGTTTACAGGGACTACGACTCTATTTCTTGCTACTTAAGGAAGCCTAGGTCAGGACACCATTCAATATGTATCTTAACTTGAAAGAAGTCACCTACCCTGACCTAAACAAAAATATCCAGTGATATGAAACACAAGCAGCATGTCCATACCAATATTCTCTTTGGGGTGCTTTTACTTCCACAACAATTGTGACCCAGTGTTTCTAAATAAAAATGTCCTGTCCTCATAACTTACCTATACTATTAAAATAGAATATCAGCCTGGTACACATCACGACATGTTGTATTTTACTGTTAGTCCTGTGTTGCTGTTTTCCAAATTTTAGCAATCAACAATATTCTTTGACAAACCTGACATTTCTAATGTTCGCTGAGAAGCAATATTGAAAGTCTGCTGGAAAGTAGGAGGTCCTGCCTGAGAGCCTGAAGCGTTTCTCATGATTTATGGGAACAAGGCAAAAACTCCTCTATTTTTTTCTGAACATTTATGTTGCTCATTAATAATCATGGATCTTCAAAATAAACATTAAGTAGTAAATCTTGCCAAGTTGAAGGACATTGAGTTTGAAGGCTTATCTTGATATAAACAATCAATTAGAACTGCTTATGAACAAGCAGCCATGTCCAGAGTTGCTATTCCTTCACAGTTATGTTGCATAAGTGTCATTTAGACAGGAATCATTTCCCAGTCAGATCTCAAGCAGGTCTTCTCCACTCTCGTCACTCTCTACAGTAAGTTGCCTTGTCCACCACTTCTTAACTTCTGATCCACACGAAGCCATGTCTGACATAGGATTCATTTTGCACACAACAGATTTCATAGTTGTCCGACCACCAATTCTTATGTTGACTGAAGACACTGAATGGCTTATTGGTTTTGGGGCTAGGAAATGAAAGAGAAAAATATTCACTGCAAACAAATTTCATCATGCTAAGCAATTCTGGTATGATAGAAAGTGGATTTGTGGCTAAATATTTGCCATCTCTAAAGCCTAATGAAAATAATTAAAAAAAAAAATACTCAGTTACACCAACAAGAGGAAGCACTATGTTAACTCCATGGAATACTTTGTTTGCTGAGAGAAATTAGAAACTTTTGATTCTATGAACGTAAGGCTTTGATTATGTATCCCTTGTTACCACACTTTCTCCTCTATTGAAGGCAAAACATTTCTCGGGATAATCTACACAGAGGAGTTCCCCAAGAACATAATTCCACCCCTCTGAGTTGTTCTGTACTGATAGGTACTATATCTTGCCAGGTGCTGGATGTAAGCTGATAAACTACAGAACTTTATTGTATTTTCACATTTTTTTCTACAACAGCAAAACTGTTTTTATATATAACTGAAAGCTTTCATATATTAAAACAGCATTATTAACTATTGGAAACAAAATTTTAATAAGCCCATGCCCAGTCTATTTAGTGCAGTAGTGATTAGAGTATTGAACTGGGACAGGAAAAGCTGAATTCAAGTCCTATGTGGCTAAATTGGGCCACTTACTTTCTCTCAGACCATCATATTTCACACTGCTTTACTTGGAGAAAAAAAATTACCACAGAAAGCTGAGTGTCCACAGGACACAATGTAAGAATAGTACAGGAGCAACTCAGTAATGATGGCAGTTGGGATTGTAATTTCCGTTGCTAAGCAACGTGGTCATAAAACATGACATCATGTGACAATGCTGCTTAGTGATGGCAGTTTTGGCACTTCTGGTTGCTGCCGTTAAGTGATACTTGCAGCCTTGTTAACTGCAATGTCTTGACCTCAACATCAGCTTGCCCACTGACTTTGCTTGTGGGAAGCCACCAGTGAAAGTCACAAATGGCAATCATATGACCATGGGATGGTGTGACCTTGAAATTATGAGTGCCTGGATTGTGATCATGTGGTAGTGAAGAACTGTGACAGCTGCAAGTATAAGAACCAGCTGTAAGTACCACTTGTTCAATGTAGTTGTAAGTTTGAATGGTTATTGAACATTATTAAACGAGGACTACCTTTATTGGTATCAATAATGAGAATGCTAACAATGTAGATTTTTACCAATATATATTATAAATGTATACCGATACTAAAAAGACCTTATATAAAAATGGCATGCTACAAGCTAGTTTTTCTTTAATTATTCCAAGTTTGAAGTTCTGCTCTTTTTAATTGTAAGTTTATAGAAGATGTTTTTATGCATTTAAATCAGTACATAAAAACATAAGCAGTGCCTTACTGGATCAGACTCTGCAATCTATAATAACAGTGGCCAACCTACCTGAGAAGGAAGCCAATTAGACTCAAAGCAGATGGCCTTCAGAAGTCTTGCCATCAAGGCTATTAGCCATTGATCCCCATGATTTCTGTGAATTTGCCCAAATCTTTGTTGAAACCAATCAACCTAGTACCCAGCACAGCATCTCATGGTAGCTGTGGATCTTCAAGATGAGACTTTTATGATATTAACTCTCTGAATCTATCAAGCTTAGTTTTTTTATAGCCCCTTGATCTTATTGCTGTTTTTACCTATTGCCGTTGTTCATGTTATTCTGTGTAGGAATAATAATAATTCATTGTAATCATTAGTTGACTGTTGAACAGTTTGAGTGGCATACATTATTCTGCCATAATCCCAGTTCAACAGAACATTCCCCATATTCTATTTTAAAACATACAGTATTTATTGAACAACAGATTTCTATCTATTGTTCTATCTCAGAGCTAGGATTTTCCTCCTTCCTTCTGGTGTCACCAAAGGCCTAACAATTAAAATTATAGATTCTACACAAATGCTATAATGTAAGAACTGCCATTCTGATCTGCAGCTTTACTTTGCTAGATTACTTGGCATACCACGTATAAAGGGGTAGAGATGGGCACAGAGAAGGTATGAGATGTGCTTGAATGGGAGCCCCCTATACCCAAAAGCAATGAAAAGCTTCCTTGGTTTCACTAACTTCTACCGCCAGATCATTCTGGCGTTTGTGCAAATCGTGCTGCCAAACACCAATCTACTCAAAACCAAAAGCGAGGGAAAATCTAGGTTGGGACAACTGCTCAAATGGTCCATGGAATGCCAGGCAGCATTTGAGAAACTGAAGCAACTGTTTGTGGCTGAGCCCATCCTTAAACACCTCAATCCTGAGGAATCATTCATCATCCACACGGACATCAGTGATGTCACTGTGTGTACTATCCTCCTCTGAAGAACCAACAAGGACTCCTATAATCATATGCCTATACCTCCAAGAAACTCTCTAACACAGAGCGCAGGTGAGCAATATGGGAAAAAGAAGCCTGTGCAATGCCAAGGGCGTTACTCACTTGGAGACACTTCTTGCAAGGGAGTAAGGCTCCTTTAGAGATCTGGACAGATCACAAGAATCTGGAAGCATTGAAGACTCCCCCAAAACTGTCTCCTAAATAAGTGAGGGTGGTGCAATACTTCAATCAGTTCAATTTTATCCTGCATTACTTGCCGGAGGAGAAATTTCCTGGCAGATGAGCTCTCAAGACTACTTCAGTATAACAGCATCAGAGAGGAGATTGTAAACTCCATCCTCCCTTCTAGTGAAATAGCAGCCCGTGTCATCACCAGGGCACAAAGCAAACCTGAGTGCAAAGTAACTGACTATCTTGTTTAACCGCTAAGAGTAGCCCTGACCAGGGTCATTTGGTTTGCATGCCATAAAACTGACTTCACTCTACATAATGGCCTTGCCTGGATTGGGTCTAAACTCAATGTACCTGAAAGCCAGAGGGCTTTAGTGCTGTAGTATAGCCACAATTCCAAAATGGCTGGACACTTTGGATTTGTCAAAACCTTACACCTAGTGAGGCACCAATTCTGGTGGCCAAGCATGAAATTAGAGTATTGAACTGGGATTAGGAAGGTTGAATTCCAGTACTATTTTGCTAAATCTGGGCCACCTACTTTCTCTCATACCATCATATTTTACATTGCTTTATTTGGAGAAAAGCTATGTTGCCAGTTGCCTTGTATGTTCATCCGTGAAGGGTCACCTCAGAAAGCCACCAGGTTTACTACAACCTGTAGCTAACCCTATGTCTCCTTGGAAGGAGATTTCTATGGACTTTATTGTGGAACTACTTGAAAGCTCCAGGAACATAGTAATATGTTCTGACATAGTAATATACTGACCTCTTCTCCAAACAGGATCACTTCATGGCTTGTTCCAAAATCCCTTCAAGATAGACCCTAGCAAAACTCTTTGTGCAGCATATCTACCAGTTCCATGGAGCTCTGACCAGAATAATTCTAGACTGGGATGTGTACAATTTACTTTCCCTTTTTGGCAAGAATTTTTAAAGCTCTTGGGGACCTCCCAAGGACTCAGTTCCTCTTATCATTCCCAAAGCAATGGAGTCTGTGAACACATGAATTGTGTGCTGGTGCAATACCTTCATTGTTATGTCAATTATCAACAAGACAATTGATCAGGCTTCCGGTTGGACTTCCGGTGCCGTTGACAACCCTTTTTAAGGGCTGCCGGCACCGCCGCTTGTTTTGTCAGGGGGGCAATATTCAGCGGCTGCCCCCACCGGTGTGATGCTGTCCCCTTGGGTGAAGAGGGGACAGCGAGCGTCCCAGCTGAGGTCGGCATCCCCCAGACCCCCGGATCGGCTCAGATCTGGGGATCGATTGGGGAGCCCCCTGGACGCTGGGAAATGGCTCCGAGTGGCGGTGCTTGCCTGCCTTCAGCAGGAATAGGCACCAGAAAACAGCTGTTGCAACTTAAGGGAGACAGAAGGATTTAACTACAATGCA
>JANHFM010006924.1:296119-311433 GCA_032468115.1 Grayia smithii
GGTACAACACTTAATGATAGTCATAGGGAACAAATAAGCAATTGAATCATATTAGGAAACAGTCAGTAAAATCTTAAATAGATTTTAAGACTTAATAGACTTAAATCTTAAAATAGACTTAAATCTTAAAATTTAAGTCTTAATAGACTTAATTAAAAAAAAAAAAGACTTAATAGACTTAAATCTTAAAATAGAACAAATGGCCCTGACTTGGTAGAAACAAGAATATAGCCATTCTGAATTTTACAGAACGCTGAATGTTTAGCTGGGTTAGTAAAAATGCATAGCAGTGTTCTGAAGTGAAATCACTGAAAAAGTAAGAAACAGGAGAATGATTTTGATAACATTTCCAATTGCACAGCATCAGACTATTTTATCCATGTTCCAAATACATTGTTTAAGAGATTATTTAACTTAAATGCCATAAAAGATGGTGAAAAGCCAGATATCTTTAGTTTCCTAGAGTTGATCCACTTGGAAGGATGTTGATTATAGAAGGTTAAGGGAGCATTAGAATACAGTAGCTTTAGGCATGGCAAGTCTACTTTGTCACAATTGGGGTTCTAGAGAAATAAGGCTGGCTTCACTATGAAGCAGCACTTGAGATCCAATTATTGTTGTTGTTAGTTGTGAAGTCGTGTCCGACCTATCGCGACCCCATGGACAACGTTCCTCCAGGCCTTCCTGTCCTCCACCAACCTCTGGAGTCCTTTTAAGCCCATGCCTATTGCTTCAGTGACCCAATAGAGAGATCCAAAGATCACCCTCAGAAACTTGCATTGGTATTTTCTCAAAATGTATAAATATTTATAAGCACAGGACTTAACTGTTTTGTCCTGAAATCACCAAAGGGTTGAGGATATGAGGGCCTCCAATTAGATAGACCCCCCCCCCCACATTGTAGATAATTACCTTGGCTTTTTGTGTGTGTAACATGAAAGATTTGAGTGTTGTGAAATATGCCTAGACTATCTCATTTGTTCTGAACATGTTCACTAATGTTCCATTTACCATTAATATTTTTGACAGGAACTTAAGTTCAGCTTTGATTTAATTTATGGTATATCTTTCTTTCTCACTATTAGTTGTGAAGGACAATAACACTCATTTTAATTCCACCACTGGGAAGGAAAGAATAGGCAGTATCATCTGCTTAAAGTCAGACAAGGATTTGTCTACTGGCCAAACATGATGTCTGTCTGTATGCTATATGCAATTTTGCTAATGAGAAACAGCTGTCATCTTGCCCAAGTAGCGTAGTATACCAGGAAAGATGTGATGGATTATTATGAATTCTGACTCAGCTGGAGATGTCTTTTATCCCAAATTATAATTCCCAGGAACAATTTACTTTGCTTATTTGTAAACTGAGATTCAATAACTGTGTAATTTGAAATTACTGTGAATACTGTTTTTATACTCGAAAGGATCATTTCACAAAAGAATGCACTCAAATGTAACACCAGCATTACAGGGCTTAAAAAAAATATGTGTTTTAATATCCAAGGTATTTTAAATTTCATTCTGTTTTTAGTACTTAGGTATGACTATTCACTTAAACTTACATCTTGAGTTAATGTTTCAAGAGACTTTCCTCTGCTGATTCGCTGACTGTTGGAGCCATGCCTTAGTGACCTAAAATAATGACATTCATTTGGTGAAAAAACTGAAATCACTGAGTGTGCATCAGTGGGACAACAGACTTTGCAATTATGGGTTTGATTTTGCATTACACTCAGCTGCATCTTGCTTTCTACAACTGGTGACTTTAACATGTTTTGGATTATAATTCCCACATCGGCTGGGAATCATGACAGCTGAAGGACAACAGATATTAAAGGTGTTAAATTAGGGAAGTAAGCAGTTGTACCTGCAGTGCAGAATTGCTAGTTGTACTAATCCAGGGCTGTCAAATTCACATTGTGACGGCGCCATCACGTGACATATCTGGACTCCCCCCCCTTTGCTAAACTGGGTATGGGTGTGTGACTGTTTTTAAATTTTAAATTTAACTGTTTTAAATTGCTTGTAAATTTTTTATGAATGTAATTCTTTATGTTTTTTACTGTGAGCCACCCGGAGTCCTTTGGGAGTTGGGCGGCATATAAGTTTAACTAACTAACTAACTAAACTAACTAACTAACTAACTAACTAATAAATCTGGCCCACGGCTCGGGAGTTTGACAGCCCTGTACTAATCCAGAGAGATGGTGGAGCAGTTCATTTTTTTTCTTTTTAATGGATTTTCTCAAGAGAGACAAATGATTTAAAAAGTGATGATGTGAAAAGTAGAAAGGGTAACTAAAAAAGTACATCACTGAACTAATTGATAAATCTGTGAAGGCAGTTGAACAATAAAGGTCATGATTGGATCACCCTGTTTACAGATTTTTTTTTCCTGTTTACAACCAGAAATTTGATATTTTAAAAACAATTGTATTTAAAATATAAGAGTTTTCTATTATGATAAAGTCATTATTGTTGCAATAAAAATACAGCTGTCATTTGTTATGAACTAATTCGACTTTACTCATGTGTGCTGTGTAACTTACAAGAATTTTATCTTCTACTTTTAACAAGTTCTTAAAAGGTTTTTTTGAGTTCTGCTTACCTGCGTTCTTGGCGTATATGATGCTGAACACTAAGAATAGATCGTTCTTTTGCAGGCTGTCCCTCAAAAGATCCACTAAGCATACGCTGACGAGTACAGGCTCTAGGTAAACAGATACTATGATAAGAAATAATTAGGGATATACAGCATTTAGGAAATAACTTTGAATGTTTGAATGTAAGATTGGTGTGCAATGTTTTAACGAACCTACATAATTTTCTGGGATCATGGAAATGACATAGTTGTCTTAAAGAATTCCAGACTTACATCTGCACCATCATGCACCAAAGCATTGTTTTAAAATTGAACTTGAAATATGTATAGCCAGGAAACTGCAGATAGTGTTATGCAGCTCTCAGGAAGGATAGGAGAAAGCTTTCTCAAACATTGTCTATGCAAGGGATGGAAAAGTTTGAATAATAAATGCCATTTTTCAAGAGGATGAAAAGAGCTAGGTCAAGACTAATTCACTAAGTCAGCTGTCAGTAAGTCTTACCACTAAAATGGCAACCTTCTCCATTCGTCTCATTTCTGATTTAGACTTAGTCATTGTGTGGAACTTGGATCTCAAGCTGTGAATCGTGATGCATTGCATTTTACATTGCTTTCATTTTACATGAAACCTACTCATAATGAAAGGACCCTCAAATCCCTCTTTAATACCTAAGAATTTTATTGATTGCAGACTCCTTCTCCAGAAGATTTCTTGCCCTAATGCTGAAAACAGATTT
Source organism: Grayia smithii (assembly GCA_032468115.1). Taxonomy (NCBI): domain Eukaryota; kingdom Metazoa; phylum Chordata; class Lepidosauria; order Squamata; family Grayiidae; genus Grayia; species Grayia smithii. The sequence goes on from JANHFM010006924.1 coordinate 299,462, forward strand.
GCGAAGCTGTAAAAGAAAATGAAACCAACTTTATTGACAGTCTTAGTACTTAAGAGTATGTTGTTAAAACCTTAGCTATTGAAATCAAATGGAAGCAGACAAACGCTATTACGGTGAACCAAGAATTATTTTTGTTTGTTTTGAATTTGGACTTCATCTGAAAGATGATTTGGGACCAATAATTTTAGGATAAATTTTCTATTCTATACCATATAGTGTACATGGTATCATATTTTCTACCATATACCTTAGTATACTGGTATACTAAGCTCATCATTAGTGAAAAGGTAGGAAATAAAGACCATATATAAATAAGTACAATTATTAATGGTCATCTATAAATTATCCAGGCAGTTTTATGACAAATTAATAAGATTTCTCTTTCAAAAATGAAAAGGACAGTCCTGACATGATAAAATATGGTATCAGAATCTCCCTCTTGTTTCCAATCTCTATAGTCAATAATATGAAATCTCAACATATGTGGCTAATTGTCCCACATGGCAAGTTGGCCACAGGTAATCATCCTGTGGTGAATTGCCCAGGGCAATGTGAGAGGGTACGAGCTGCAGGCAATGAGTGGTAGGGGAGGATTAGCAGGGGAGGGGCAGAAGGGGAGGAAGTGGGTGGGTTGGCTGGGGGAGGAGAACTCAGGTGAAGTGGGCGGGGCCAGGCAACTGTGGCCAATTGCCCCATTCTGGTCCCAGTGGTGGGGATTTGGCAGGGTTGTGGAAATTTTCTATCTAAAGAATTCAGAGCCTTATCTCCTGCCATGTTCTTCAGTAAGAAAGACTCTGACGTCTATTATGCTGGTATGTTGTAAATATGATGCTGGAATTCTCCAATGAAACTTTGCCTGTGGAATTATATTGCAGGCTCCTTTGAAAGAAAAATTCCATCTAGTTTATATGCATACTCTGAACATTCTGGGAATTTAGTATGTTAACATGTACATTGAAAGATCCTTGAAAAATCTTCACAAGAATTACACCAGAAACTTTTATTGAAATATAGATCAGCGGTTTAAAGTTCTCTTTATTTTTACTGCCAAATCTTCCTATACTTATTTTATAATACACTAAATCCAGTTTTACGTATATAGAACATATCTGCCTTTAAAAAAACCACTGATTAAGAGAGAAAATCTGCCAGACCTATAAGGATTATAAAATTGCTTCAAGGAAGACAGATGGTTTCAAAAGAAAGAAAAGATAAGCATACATTCAATATATGAATGGGAAGCTATCATATTTGACAACAACCCAGATGTCATAGAAAACAAAAACCATTTCTATATGAAAACATGAATGTAAAAAGCAGTGTTGTTGATAATGAGGATAATAATAATGCTACAGAGATGGTTTGCAAGAAAAATGCTGCAGAGAATGACAGGCCACACAAAGGCTGCTTGATTATCAAGCATGATTTAGCTTGATTAATCAACTTATCATCTAATATAAATTAAAGCATGGTTGGCAAACTGAATGAAATGATACTTGGTGACCAGCAAGCACAATCAAAATGTTAGGTGAGTTATCGGAACTGACTGGACTGTATGGATTAGAATTTCTGTATGGAAATATTGTGCAAAGCCTCTTGCACAAGACTTTTCTCATTAACTGAGGTATTTACCAGACCTATGTCACTTCAATCTTGGAGGGGGGGGAGGAGGAGGAGGAGGAGGAGGAGGAGGAGGAGGGGGAGAATGTAATCTTTCCTATGTTTTAAAGATATATTCTCTTCTTACAGGAAAAAGTTAACCATATAGAGCAGGGGTCCCCAACCCCCGGGCCACTATCAGGCCATGGGCCATTTGGAACTGGGCCGCAGAAGTGGTGGGTGAGCGCATATGCACAGTTCCACGTGTGAGCAGGTGAGCATGTGTCTGCACAAAGTTCTATTTGCTCAAATGACGTGCGTGCCCACCACTCATGCAAATGAAGCTGGACATGCCTGTGGCTTATGCGGAACCAACCCCTTTCTCTTCCCTGCTGGTCCACAAGGCTGGAAAGGTTGAGGACCACTGATATCGAATGGTATTTCTCAACACTGAGAAATGCCTTAGCTTTAAGCTGTGTGAACAGAATGGTGGGAGTTGAAGCCACATAACTTAGGTTATGCCAAGATTGAGAAACATTTATACAGAGTGCTAATTTTTATTTTCTATTTACTTGACTATGATTCAGTGTTCCCTTGGTTACTATTACACCTAGCTTCTTCCTTAAGGAAAATGTTGCATTATTTCAGTAGGTATTCTAAATAATCTCATTCTATCTCAATTTTGCAGAGTTGGTTGGTAAACCCTTCAGAGGTTTCAGCCAGATTCCTTTTAATAAAGGTCTTTAACGGCAAAAGAAGAATGGGATGACAGAGAACGAGATGGCTGGATGGAGTCACTGAAGCAGTAGGCGTGAGGTTTAATGGACTCCAGAGGAACGTTGTCCATGGGGCCGCGATGGGTCAGACACGACTTTGCAACTAACAACTAACAACAAAAACCTAACAGGTGATAAATATTCTTAAAAATAGGTTAAAGTAGAATTAATTCCAACAATAAAGCTGAGATGAGTCAACATTCATTGTATTTGTTTTACAAAGAGAGGTGCCAGAATAAAGAGAGATTCTCAAAAGGACTTCTGCAAGCCACAGTTAAAATCTAATTTCTGTTAAATGTTGTGATCTAATTCTCATAATTTTTTTTTTAAATTCCATTTATTCCATTGATCATTCTCATAGTATCATTCACATTGCATGAACTACAGATAGCATACACACAAAGGAAACTGACAGCTGTCAGCAGATCATTTCTTTTGTTTTTGTTTTCGCTGTTGTATGTTTAATTAACATTTTCTATAGCTTGTGCTTTCTTTCTCTTCTGCTGTGCACACAGACAAGTGTTCATTTTAAAAAATTGTTATTTCAAATGAGTATTAGAGAGAAGACACTTTGGAGGATATACTTAAATGTCAGGTTGCTATGGTAATTGCCTCTGTAGAAAGCTATAATCATCTGACAAAATGCAACCTAATGTTCCAGTCACATAGATAAAATTCCTGCTGAGTACAGGAAACTAAGTCAATCCGTAAAGCCCAACATTATCTCGCAGTAGTGTTGAAGACCTCAGAAAAGATCCTTCCTAGATGACTGACATTTATTTTTATATTTTTCTGATCTTAAAAAAAAAACCAGATTCTAGAAGTTATGACTTTGTGTACAGAGCATTCATTGTTGGTTGACTGATAGTGACTGCTGTAGAGCTTGGGTAAACAGAATAATATTGTCCCCCTTTGCCATTCAACACTAGAGTTATTAATACTCAGAAAGACCTTGAAATGCTTAAAAAATACATATACACCCAAACTCACTTTCTGAAGACGTTTTCTACTGTGTTTCCCCAAAAATAAGACCCTGTCTTATATTTTTTTTGAACCCTGAAATAAGCTCTTGGCCTTATTGCCATGCACCCAAAAGCCCAATTGGGTTTATTATCAGCGGATGTCTTATTTTGGGGGAAGCGGTATTATTCATTATTAAACCTTTCCAAGAAGCTCTGTCTTCCACAAATCCCACACAGGTTAGTTTATATCCATTTCTGGCTAGAAAAACCATGAGTTCAATGTAATCACCAGCTACAATGACATCCCATGTATATTTAAGACGTCAGATCACAATATGAGTGGAGATCTTTATATACTGCTGTATTTAGTGACTTGCCTTCTGGTCAATGTATTTATCTTCAATTGCCAGCCTTTTAGAGTGATCGCAGGAGGAAGAAGAAGCTGATGGAAGCCTTCTCAATAAACAAGTTGTATCTTGCTGCTGTCGATCAATAAACTGTTTCATAAAGCTTTCCCTTTTGAGAGAGAGAGAGAGAGAGAGAGAGAGAGAGAGAGAGAGAGAGAGAGAGAGACTCTTATTTATATTTCCTTTATATATGTATAACATATAAATGACAACCAAATTTGAATAAATATATCCTTTATATCATGTATCATCCAAAGCTCTTTGTTATGTTATCTAATAGAACAATTTCTACACTTTGAAATAACAATAAAATGTATTTTATTTTTTCAATAGTTTATTATAATAAATGAGGCAACAAGCAATAGAAACTGAGTCAGTTTTTTCATGTTCTATCAACTGGGCTTGTGGAAAAGAGGTAGACCTATGTAGGATTCATTGTAAAAGACTAATGAGATATTATTACCAGACGAGTATTTATAATCCCTCTAATATAATCCAGAAAAATACTATTTAGTGAGTTTATTTTTAATAGTGTCAAATGCAATCTAAGGATTATCATGGTCAATATTTCATAACTTATCAATTGATAAACACATTTAAAAAGAATTTGATATGATAGACAGTTCCAAGGATGGTTACCAAGTTCTAATACCAAATCATTCTCCCATATTTTTTTCAGACTTTCAGGAAAAATTGACTAAAGAGATTCTCTTGTTTTCAATTAAACTAGAGGCATTTGAAGGTAATGTTCTAATTGTGAAGCAATCCATAATTGAGAATCAGTGACTCAACTCAATGTACTTGAACCCAAATTGGGATTTGTGACCATTTTTTGCAAATATATTCAGCAATAACATTGTTTCGATCAATACTTCTCTAACATACTTCTCACATGTTTCTAGTTTGCCAAAAAGTAGATTGTGATCTACTTTATCAAATCTTCTCTTTCCTGGCGTATTCCCACAGGTGCAGGTCCGCTTTTCAGATCATTGAACACCACTTTGCATTGTCAGCTGCGTCTCCGGGGAGTAGGCCCGTGGCTTGCAAATCTTTGCTGATGGTACTTTACTGCTTTACTGAAATTTAAGTATACTTAAATTTGTATACATCCACAGCATTTTGCTGATCCACTAATTTAGTCACTTTGTTGAAGAATGAAATAAGATTTGTTTGGCATGATCTATCTTTTGACAAACTCAAGATGGCTATGGGTTATAACTTAGTTAACTTCTAGGTGTTCACAGATCTGTTGTTTGATTATCTTTTCCAAGATCTTTGAGGTATTGATGTCAGGTTGATTGGTCTGTAATTTTCTGGATTTTTTTTTCTTTTTTGAAGATGGGGACCACATCAGCTCTTTTCCAGTCCTCAGGTAGTTCCTTGGTGCTCCAAGAACTTTGAAATATAAGTTCCAATAGTTCTGAGATGACCTCACAATCTATTTCCTTCAGAACTTTGGGATGTAATCCATCAGGACCTAGTGCAGTGGTGGGTTTCAAAATTTTTTACTACCGGTTCTGTGGACGTGGCGTGGCTTAGTGGGCGTGGCATAGCTTAGTCGGCATGGCTTGGTGGCTGTGGCAGGGGAAGGATACTGCAAAATCCCCATTTCCTCCCAATTAGCTGGGACTTGGGAGGCAGAGAATAGATGGGGGCGGGGCCAGTCAGAATTTTTACTATCGGTTTTCTGAACTACTCAAAATTTCCATTATCGGTTCTCCAGAATTGGTCAGAACCTGCTGAAACCCACCTCTGACCTAGTGATATGAATCCTGGAGCTGACAAGTGTTCTCTTACCTTATTTTTGCATATTTTAATTTGCATTTCTAACCTGTCATTTATGGTTCTGTTTTAAGTTGAGTACTGTTTTCTTTTTACCTGAAGAGAGATGCAAAGTTTGAATTAAGCAGTTCTGCTTTCTCTCTACTGCCCATTACTTCTTTGTCCACTCCCATTAGTGGACTGATTGTTTCTTTGATTGTTTCTTGTTTTTTGTGTTGAAACAAACTTTTTAAAAATTGTTTTTGACATTTGTTGCAAGTCTTACTTCGTTCAAATGCTACTCCTTAGCATTCTTAACTTCATATTTACAGGTTTGGACTATTTGTTGGTATTCTGCCTTAGTTATGTGACTGGGCTTTTATAATCAAAAATTATGTTTTCCATAATTGGAATAATTGGAATTTCATAACTGGAATTTTCCATATTCTGTTCTTACAGTGGCTGCCTGATCAGAGAAGAATGACTGAATGAGCTAGATGGAGTATGGTGATATTTCCAGTTCTTTGAGGCAGTTCCAGAGCTTGTCATGATCAACAAAGTCAAAGACTTTTGTGTAGTTAATGAAACACATGTAGAGGTCTTTTTGGAATTCCTTTGCTTTTTCTATCATCCAATACAGATTGATAATTTGATTTCCTTTCCAAAATCCTGCTTGTACATCAGGCAGTTCTCTGTTGGTGGCTGGATTCAAATGTTGCTAGATTATCTTCCAGAGAATTTTACACACATGTGGTATCAAGACTATGGCTCATGATTGGAGCAGTCTTTCTATTATCTCTCTTTGGTATTGGGATATTGACTTTTTCTATTCTTTTGGCCACTGACCAGACTTCCATACACTTGGCAAAATGCTGGCAGTCCTTTTGTTGGCAGTGGTCTCAGTAATTTAAAATAAATTCCATCCACTCCTGAAACTTCATGGTTAAGCAATTGGCTTTCAACAGTGGAGAGACATGTTTTCATTAGGAGCTGTGTCAATGGCTACAGAGCCATAAGGATTTACCCCATCTGCATCATGGATGCTCTTGCTACTATGATAGTCTCTTTGCTCTTCCCCTGTAGCTTTATTGGTACCACCCAGCCAGGGGGGGCTCTCTGTTCAGTACCATATCTTCCACATCTTTGAGGTGACCCATAAAGTTTTTTGGTGGGGAAAACTGAAGTAGGTCACCAGGCAGGGGTGAAATCCAGCAGGTTGTAACAGGTTCTGGAGAACCGGTAGTGGAAATTTTGAGTAGTTTGGAGAACCGGCAAATACCACCTCTGGCTGGCCCCAGAGTGGGGTGGGAATGGAGATTTTGCAGTATCCTTCCCCTAGAGTGGGGTGGGAATGGAGATTTTGTAGTATCCTTGCCCTGCCATGCCCACCAAGCCACACCACGCCCATCAAGCCACGCCCACAGAACCGGTAGTAAAAAATGTTGGATTTCACCTGTCACCAGGTTCTTCTATATATGATAGTGTTAATTACCAAACTTATTTAATTTAAAGGAAGACCCTATGAACACAGTTGAGGCTTATTTTTAAGAACACATTACTATAAGATTACTTTTAACAACAACAACAACATATGCTGCCCAACTGCCAATGGCTCAGTGAGTTGTAAATTTTGGCACAGGAGACAGGAAAAAGAAGAACTCGCCTACACATTTAAAAACAAACTATTATAGACCCCAAAATAGAAAAACCCTCTGCCTATGAAATTCAAAAGAGTCAGCTTTGCAGTAAGGAGGCAGAAAAAGTTTACTACCTTATTTTGGGAACTGTGAAATCTGAAGGGAGCTTGGAGATTTTTACCATTTGAGGCCTGTTAGGGAATTTTTCAAATATCCGTAGGCGTAATGGGAGCTTTTCCTTGGTATCTGCATTTGCTTCACTTTGTTTCAGCTGGAAATTAAAAGAAAAAATAAAAACAGGATAACCTAACATCTTAGGGATCAGATTTTTGTTTTTGTTTTTCAGAACAAAATGTTTTCAGGAACATTTTTTTCAGCACAAATGCAAGCAGTTGAGAAGCCACCAGATGGCAGGAAAGAACTACAGAAGATTCTGACATCATTCTAATATCAGTTTCTCACTATTTTAAGAATACTGTTACAGTTGAAACTCAAGCAGTCTATTTCTTGAAAGATATTAAATGCAAAGGATGTTGTATAAATATTTGTTTTTTCACAGTTCTCTAAATGCTATAAGAAAAAAAAAGTCAATTTAACTTCATCTGTTATTAATTAATAGAAGTATGTTTTGGACTTGGATTGCAAACAGAATCCCTGTTGACTTAGAAGTTATTAAATTTTTAGTAAACCAAGGAATCTTGTTTTGGAATGTATTGATAGGGAGTGGCACTGTAAGAAACTTGAAGGCTACATACCGTAACTTGGTTCAAGACTTTATTTTCTGTCCCTCAAAGACAAGCTAATTTCTCTTCTAGCTACGTTCAAAGAATAGCTAGAATAGATGCTGTCTTTTGAATATTTGATTTTTAAATTGTTTTTCATGCTGCATTTTTTTAATTGTTGTTGCTGTGAGCTGCCTAAAATCTGGGTATATAAAATGGGCAGCCATGTATGAACCTTAAAAAAATAAATAAATGGTCAACAGAAAAAAAATAGGAAGAAGAAAGAGGTAGAATGAACATGTACAAAGGACTAAGGGAAAACATATTTCCCCGGCAGTTCACAAGCTTAATACTAAGCAGCTTTCCTAGACCTTCTTAGCCAAAGGAATGAACATATTGTAATGAGAATTCTATCCTCATTTCAATAGCTAATAGGCAAAGGTATTTCTTTTGCAGCAGTAATGGGAAGATTATTTTCTCAAATGAGCCATGGTGGCCACTCAGCTACTAACACACACGTTAACTTGTACAAAAATTTGAAAGAAATAGTTTGGCAGACACAGAATGTAACCAATAAAGGAAAAAGGAACTTAAATTCTGACAGCCTATTTCCTCAGAATAGAGGAATGATAATTTAAAACATACACAACCAGATGCATAGACCACTCCACCCACCCACATTCAACCTAGATATTTGTTTATATCACAGAATCTGCATACTCCAGGGTGCCTACCTCATAAAGACTGCCCAAATGAAGTGTTTCACTAAAGCAAACCAAGCATATAGCCGAACTTAGCATGCTCTCTAGGACATTTCATGAAGAATAAATAATCATAGATAATTTGAAGGTGTCTAACGGGCAGATTCTCCTTTCAGCCTTCCATGTGGAAGGGTAACTGCTTCCAAATACCTCTTGCTATAACAAACTGCACGTACACTAGAAACACCTTGAGCTGAAGGATAAACAAAAGGTACAGATTTAATGATAGTATAGTGAAGGATAAGGAGATCTTTAAGGGCATTGGAAGGGCCACAATTATCTTCAATCTTATCGTTAATGAATTCTTAGCATGAAAGTACTAGTATACTAATTAAAACAATTTCAGAACAGATCAGGATATGCGACAAGCACTTCAGAGAAACACACTTCTATCCTGGAAGGGATAGAAGTGCTGTTCCTTCCAGGTTGCTGACAGGGAGTCTAGCCTGTGACCTCTTTTGCTTGTCCCTTCTTGGGACTTTGAGGAGGATGGGAGATAATAAGAAGATAATTTCAGGTACTAATGCAGGGTTAACTGATGTGCATCAGCTTATACGTACATACACACTTCTATAAAAAGAAACAGACTCTCCACATTGTGAGTCTGAATTGTTGCACGTGAATTTGTAGTGATGGATTCAGAAACTGCTGATCACAGACTCAAAGGTCCATTAAGAACATGTGGTGACATATTCTGCTTAGGTTTTTTTGGTGTCCTTTTTAAAAATTAAAGTCTGTCTTTTGTTCTTTTGAAAAAAAAGACAGACAAATAAATCAATGACAAAGACTCTTCACCCAAATGGTAAACTAGTATTTCAGGAGGAAAGGAGGGGGAAAAACTGGCATCAGTCAAAGATGGGAAAATAACATAAATGGAGCTTAGAATCCTCCCCAATGAAGAGTACAAAGTGAAGGAGAAAGGGAGGAGAGAGAAGGGCTTTTAATAAAACTGCACTGCCAAAAATGCAAGAACGGCAGATAACTGTTCTACAGCATTCATGTTTTAAAAGAGCCCCTGAAAAATAGAAAAGAATGTAAGAGACATTTTCAGTGGTAGCAAACCATCCACAGAATTTATCAAATTTATATCTCAATTGGCACCCTTTGAGTTTGAGGGCCATTTCTATTGTTTTCATGTAGTTTCTTTGCAGCAATGCAGAATGGGTTTAGTATTGTTTTCTTCTTGAAGTTTTTAGCTAGCCTATATCCCAGTATTTCTTGGTGATCTGCCCCCAAGTGCCCTCTTTAGCTTTTCCAGATTAATTAGTTTTTCAAAGGGAAGGAATGAAATATTTCATCCCACAATAAAGCCTCTAGGTACATAAAAGAAGCTTTTTGGGTGTATGGCATGACTAGTGTATGGCATGACTAGTTTATGGAATGCCACTTTATTTAAAAATACCAAAAACTTTATAGGACTAAAGTTACTTTTCATGTTGAACCAGAACTGTATTTTTGCGGTGTGTGTGTGTATCTATGTGTGTGTTTGTATGTGTGTGTTTGTTGACAGGGGTCACAATTTTAATTCAAAGTTTGAGGGGGGATGGCTTCTTTGGTAGAACTGCAGGGAATATGCTGGAGCCAATATCTGTTGCTGTTTTGATTCAAAGCTGCAAACATTTTGACATGCATTTCACCCATTAAAAACCTCATGACAAGTCCCTTCTCCCAAAATAGGCTAAAAACATTGGTCTGCCAACCAGGAGTTTGGAATTTCCTTCTATACTAAGCCATAGTAATGCAAACCCATCCTTTACAATTTTAACCCATGCCACCTTTCTTGTGGCAGCTTCAAATGTTCTGTTTTGGATACGTTTATACATTAAGCCAAAAGCAAATAAAATAATTATCTTTGTACAAGGCAACACAAAATGTGACCAATTTTAATATAGGCAAAACAGAGGAACAATAAAAATACTGATTTGTGGGGCATTCTAGCAAAAGAGTATATAAGCAAGGGTAGGAAAAAAGGATCGTGCTGAAACAATATAATGATTAATAATATGCTTTAAAAATAATCTAAGCTCAAAATCATTCTGCAGTGCCTCACAACATCTGTCGTGCTGAGATAATACTACCTATTGGGAAGTATAAGGCATTTAACTTCACTTAGTGCCTTTGAACACTTTTGGGTGTAATATTTGCTCAGCATGATGCATATCTTGTTCGTCCTCTGCATTGTTCAATTTATAGAAAGTGCTTGCATTATTTTAACCTCCACCATCCAATGGCTTCCAACTCTATCCCAAAGGTTCAACATCCATAAAAGTTCTTGACAATAACTTTCCTAGCTTCAAATTCTGTATCTAAAGTTCATAGCTGAATTTTTTTAAAGCTTTAGTGCACTTTAATCTGTAAGCATTTGGTGAAAGTGTCTTGGCGTTTTCAAGCAGTATGTATTTATCAGTGATTTCACTAAGTAAGTGGGGCTTTGAGAGAGCAGGTTCCATCAAACTTTAAACCTCTGTGTAAGACAAAAATGAAATATTAATGTGGGATGCCTAACATTAGCTGACAAAAATAAACTTTTCCATTCTCCTTCCTTCTGCAGTAACACATATGCCCCCAAATCTCTTTGGAGGATCAGACAGAGGATTTTGAAAATACAAAGGGACAAAATATTTACTTTCGTAATTTTTTTAAAGGCTACAATCCTACACTCAATTACCAGAAATGTGACAAAAGGATTTCTGACATATGTCAGATTGCATTATAAAATGAATTGGTGGACTTCCGGTGACGTCAGAGACTGATGGAGCAGACTAGGAGACCCTCTCCGTAAGTCTAGCCCCAAAGTTTGCGCTTTCGGCGGCGATTTGATCGCCGATCCCGAGCGGGAAGCTCGGAGATAATTGAGGGAGACGGGCCAGCCCCGTCCAGAGTTGCAGCTGCACGAAGAGGCTGTGGAGTCTCCCGGAGCCGAAACGGAAAGAGGAGGACCAGCTTTAATGGCCTCCCGAAGTCTTTGACAGCCACGAGTAGGGAAGTATAAAAGATCAGTTTGACAACTTCTTTACAGAGATTTGACTTGGCAATAATATTTTGCTGACAGTTGGGGCTTAAACAAAGTAAGTTCGGAAGCCCAAAGTGCAGAAAGAGGCAGCGGTGAACGTGGGCGAGTGACAGGAAGAACGAAAGCTTTGCGATCACTTTAATTTTCAAAGTTGGGGATTCCCCTGTGAATTGGAATTGCCTATATACCCAGGATTTTGGATTTTGTGATTTGAATAACTGCAGACAACGCGGATTGACTCTTTGATAAACTCTATTATCCAAGGGGGTGTGGTGAAGGATCGATGTGATACGATTGAAGGCGAACGCAGTGAATAGACATTTTGATGGATGAC
>JANHFM010006926.1:1584-15745 GCA_032468115.1 Grayia smithii
TGGAGGGAATGACTGAGCTGGGTTTTAGAAAATGAATGAGTAAAACAATGAGCTATAAAACCCAACCCTCAACAGGATCCAAGTTAATAATTTATTTATTTGGAAAAATCCTATTCAGTAATAAAACCAGGGAGTGTTTTGGAAAATTCTGTTTTAAAAGATTAATCAGCTGCCAACATCTTTTCTTCTGATTCCCAGGCAAAGCTACTATGTAGTCTAAGAGTTTGATGTTCCAGAATCAAGTGAAATATATTTCTAGCCATATAAAACAAGAAGGCGCTCTCCCACTGTGACAGAGAGTTCCAGAAAGGCTGGCCCTGTGACCTTCTCACCTGTTCTTTCATTTCTGCATACACTTTTTCTGAGTTCAGCTCCACCTGCCGCTTAAACTCCTCCAAGGCTGCATCAGCCTGCTGGGCTTGTAGTCTCTGTGCCTCCATCACCTGAGTCAGATGTTCCTCCCTCTCCCTAGAAGGCAGAAAAGGTTTTCATTGTTAAAATATCAAATTTAAAAAGCACGGCCGTGCATAAAAGAAATGGCTTTCATCAGATTCACTTAAAATAATATTCACTTTTTAATCTTCTATCATTGGTTATCTTGCCTTTCATTACTAAAATTTTGAAGGAGAAAACAATAAGTTATTTTTTACTCTCCCATTGATCTGAAATCACCTAAATGAAGGATTGGGTTCTTAAAAAAATGTATCCATTTAAAAATCCCCAGTAAAACAAAAATGTTGTAGAAGCACTGCAGTTTTGAGTCATGTGGAATTTCACCCTTCCTTGTATAACATTATACAATCATCTAAAATATTTAATTAAGATATTTTTAATATATTTTGATTTTAAAAAAATACTTCAAAGAGCAATTCTCATCCATAATCTCTCCAAAATTCTGTGGCTAGTGTACAGCTATATACCTCATTTAGTTTTTTTCCCTTTTTAACATTTAATATATGGATATATTAATATTTTGTCTTCATTCAGCCAGTATATAAAGAAAAACTATTTTGATAGTTAAAGAAAAACTATCAAAATCATCTATGCAATCATTCATTCAATAAACAAGTAACATTTCCTTCCATGGAAAAAATAAGTGCACCCTGAGCTCTGGTATATGGCATTGCCCCCTTTAGCAGAAACAACTTTAAGTAGGAGTTTCTTATATCTATCAGTCTCTGATATTAATGGGAGGGTGTTGTTGTTTTTTCAGTTGTGTGATGTTTCTTCCATGCAGAGGCTGTTTCATATCACTGATGGCATTTAGATCCAAGTTTTGACTTGGCCATTCAGACCTTCCATTGATTTTGAAGAGGGTTTGGGGGGAGGGGGGGAGAAAGAAAATTAAACTTCCTTTGGAGGTTGGAGAGAAATGAATTCAACCTTGAAAGAGAAAAGGAAAGGAATTAATGCAATGTATTTTGGAGAGAGGTGTTCCTCCTTGCACTGGAGGCTCTAAGGTCTGAAGCAGGTCAGCTACCAATGCAAGGCATGCTGTCTGGGGAAAAGGCACAGGGTCGCTACATAAGCTTAATTGCAACAGCAAGGTCCCTTTGGCACTTGCTGCAGTTCAGACGAGAGGGAACTCCTGTCATACGGTGCTCCTGGTTCAGCCAATGCCACAGTACTACTAGGCAACCTTTGCTGCTGCAATTAAGCTGGCGCAGTGAGCTTGTGTGTTGTTAAAAATTCATATTAAAGAAGCCCCCTCTCTAATATCTACTTCCTCTTTTAAGACTGAGAGCTGTTTCAGAGAAACCTGGGGAAGATATTAGGGGGGGGGGCTTTAATATGAATTTTTAACAACATTTTTGGGGTGGGATAAAGAACAGATGGATGCAGAAGTAGACAAAGTGTACAAAGTTAATATATGCTATGCAAAGCTTAGAAATGTACCAAGGTATATATTTGTGCACTTTGTCAGGAGTAAACCAGTTTCTACAATAATGATTTAATTAATATTTAATAGATAAATATTGGAAAAATGGAAGCCTCCTTAATTAACCAACAATCTAATACATTTGTTTCACGAAAAGAACTCATGCAAGGTAATACAAAATCCCAGGGCCATCTCAAAAGTGCCATTAGAACTGAGAAGGATGTCTAGCAAGGCTGCATATTGGTCCCATTCTTATTCAATTTTCATATGAACTCAGTGATGGGCCATCTCCTTAACACAAATTTTCACTCTCCAAAACTTCATGGAAGACCCATCTCTGTTCTATTCTACTCTACAGACAATGCAGCAATATTTTCAAGAACATGTATTGGTCTTAAAAGAACACTGAGAACATTCCACTCAGTATTACAAGGAAAACCAGTTAGAAATCTATTTACAGAATTTAGCAAAAAAAATGAGAAATAAATATACCTGCAGCATTCGAATTATTAGAAGCCAGGCCAATACCACTTCTTTATGATGCCCAGCTGTGCCCCTTCTCCAATTAGGCAACATTCAACTTGTTCAATCCAAATTTCTAAGATTGGCCCTTTAAGTCCCAAAATGTGTTTCTAAAGCCTCCCTGAAACTACAGAGAGACTTAATGAAGTGAAGGCTAAAGTGTGGATGACCATACCCAACTATTGGTTTAGATGATCTTTCTTTCTCCATTAACTATGAGAGATTATTGTTTATCCAATTCCGGTACTATAGAGACATTTGTGGCAACCTCATCTCACCATTATTGCTCTTCCCTCTGTTTTATCTCTTAACTAAAAACAAAATTCCAAATCTTTTCATTCATTCCTTATCAGCAAAAGTCCAAAATGGGTTGTCAGATATAACTACATTATCATCTTAACCTCGATCAAATAAGCCAGCTTTGTATTACTTCCCTATACATTTAACGGATCTTAACTTTTAACCCATTCAAATAGACTACTGCAGTTGATTTCTTGTCATCTTTGTTTTATTCTTCACCCCAAAATCTTTCAAAACCTTAGCAAGTCTCTTTTGTACATTCAGTAAGATGAATTCAATCTTTTTTTTTGTCACTTCTCAAAAAATCCTTCAAAACTCTGACAGATCTCTTTTGTACATCAATTAAAATAAAAATATCTACCTCTCCTTTCTGTTTGGAGACTTGCATATGTCCTTTAGATACTGAAGCATCATCCTGTTTCATTTGAAAGTCCAGTACATCCTTTTCTGCATTCCTCTCATTACTTGCCACACTTATATTCATTTTCAGATTAATTTCAAACTTATCGAGTATCTTGTTCTTCTTTCATTGCATCCTTAACACTCCATGTATCCATCATTTCCAATAATTTCAAAGCTCATCTGTCATAAATTTTCAAAAACTTTTCATAATTTTCCATCAATAAGTTCACTATTAGAATATTTCCTTGCATTCTGTTGTTATCCTCTAGCTCCCTCTAGTTTCCAACCTTTAAAGCCCTATTATCTTGTTTAAAAACATTTTTCAAACCCTTTTAAAATGGTATTTAAAATTCTTTATCTAAAGAGAAGGAGCTCACCAAGCGAATATAATATTGCTTGCACTTCCAAAGGAATTTAATCCTTCCAAAGCAACAGAAAAAAAATGCATATCCAAAGTGATTATGATTTGGTCAAGCTCAATGTTCTTAAAAAAGACTCTGTTGTGCAAAAATGCTTCGTCTCTCAACCCCAAGCAGCTGTATGGAGTCATGTGGGCTATTTTAAGATCTCCCCTTATTCCAGGAAGAGATAGGTGGCTTGGATCTTGTATCCAGGTACCAACTACATCACAGGTGTCAAACTCGATTTCCTTGAGGGCCGCATCAGGGTTGTGTTTGACCTCGAGGGGCTGAAGTGGGCATGGCCAGCTCAATGTCACTCGTGTCGGGGGGGGCACCTGTGGAGGCCTGAATGCTCTGCCAGTGAAAATGGACTCCTGAGCAATGTTTCTGGCTGCAAAGGCCTCTTGCAACCCTTCGCCAGTGAAAATGGAGCTCTAGCAGAGGCCCCGCAGGCCAGTCCTTCACTGTCTCTAGGGTGGCCCTGCAGGTCAGATCTAAGCACCCTGCGGGCCAAATCCAGCCCCCAGGCCTTGAGTTTGACAACCATGGAGTACATCATAATACCATGTTACCAAAAAAGCAACACTTAGCTCACGATGGCTTTCAACAAAAGTCTCAACAACTTAGTTCTGGAATTTTATATTCAATGAACTATTTTTAAAAAAGGGGAAAAAGCATTATACAAAAAGTATTTAAATAGATTTCCTTTTTCATTATGTTTTCTTCTCTTTATTTGTTCTGAGTTTCCTTAAATTTTATTTATAATTAATACAAAATTGTTATTTTAAAAAGTTAACAATTATCATGGACCTGTGTAGCCAAAAACAGGTATTAATTACACCTTTCTTGGAGGGAAGCACTCCTTCATGCATAGGAAGCTTGACCTGGGTTTGTGTCTGATGTGTCTTCATCTTGACCTGATCCAGGACAGTTTGGCTCTAATGGCAAGACTGGGGAAAGATTGTCTACCTGCTGTCCCAGGTGAAAGGAACTTCCTGCAGCAGTGTTTTGGATATGTTCACTGTCTTCAGTTATATGTAAAAATAATAAAGGTGGAATACAAATAAATAAATAAATAATGAATCCAGGTTTCCTGTTTAACCATGATGCTCTATCCCAAGCAGTTTTGGAGTATGAGATGCTAATATAAATCGAGCACTGAAGTACCAATAAAGGATCCAATTTTATTTCAATAACTATAACAAAAGGAATATTTGAGGAGTAAGATAGTTAAACCAAGTTATGAGGGACCTAAGATCTATATCAAAGTACCAGTAACATTAATCAGCAAACGAAAAACTAAAATAAAAAATATCTGTAAGAACTATACCAATGAGTAATGTGATTCTGAAAAGAAATAACATGCCTGATGCTTCAGCTAATACTTTCCTTGATAGCTTAAATCTTAACTTACAGGGAGATGACTGAAGTCCCTGGCTTAGTCAAGAAATATGGTTTTACAATCCTTGCTAATCCTTGCTAATCCTTCCTAATCTGAAGACTTGCAATTAACAGTTGATTGTGGAAAACCAAATTTACAGCTGCTTCTACCAGTCAGAATCACATCATCCCTGCCTCTTACAGGTAGATGACAATTTATCTGATCATAGGAACGATTGTACTTTTCCCAGTAGGTAATATGATATCAGCTCTTATGTTGTAAGTCTCAATAGTATCCTAACTATATATTTTGCAAGACAATGTTATCCTGCAGTTCAATTCTTTCTAGTATAAGAAATGAAATGGAATTATAAAATCAAACTAGATGCCATGCACATTTTCATCTAATCAATATATCATATGAGTCTTTTTTCTTTAGGGAAATTGACCAGTCAATTCTTTTATTCTTTTATTATTATTTTACTTAGTACTTTACTTATACAAGGACTATAATTAAAATAAAATTCTACAGTTCTGAAAATGCTTTCCTAATAGTGAAGAAAGAATATACAAATGTCTCCAAGTCTTATTCCATATGTACTTATAAATATTCTGAACTGTACACATGTGTGTATAGTTTACACACGTCTATATTATATTACATGGGTGCTGATCATACTTGTGGATTTTGTGGAATTTTATTTCAGCTTTTCTATCGAGCAGCTTAATTTAGAGAGATGATAGAAAAATTACACAAAAATGAAAGAGCATAAAGTCCTATGCAAGTGCCTCTTGATAATATAGCCTTGAAAGCCTTGGGAAAAACATTGCACGTAACTGTATCTATCATATCCCTACATTTCATTACAAGCTCAATGTTCTTTCATTGTAAAATAATGCCTACAGATCACCTGAAATGCTAACACAAATTTTATTTGTGAATGTAAGCTATTCCAAACCCACTGCATGGCAATACTTTTGAGTTTCAACTCTACAGCAATCTGTCTTCAGGTTTTCAATGAATTCAGTCATCAAAGAAAATGCCTTTTTGTGGAGGAATATTGTTAAGAGTTCAACTGAAAAGAGTAATATATTATGGCAAACCTTCCATCAGTTGCTACAGCACACACTTCTTCATCTGTTGGGAGAATGAGAAGTTCTACAGACTGGATTGAAATATACCCGGTCATAATCAGAAAAATGCTGATTTCCACTGAATTGTTATACAGTTATCAGCCATCCCCACCAATTTTGAACAGTCCGAACTTCTCAGGCTTAGAAGAACATTTGAGGCAGGTAGAAGAAATGTTGATGTAACAATTGAAAAATTAAATGGATACACCTAATAGCTTTTTCCACATTTTGCACCTCTCAAAATGTTTGTGTGGGTAGTTCTATAGATAATATTGAAAAACAAATGCATAAGAATCTGCCTGTCACAGATGAAAATGGTTTATTTCTTCCCAGAAAGATTCTGATTTGAGCAAGTAAAATCTGGTATAAAGGCTTGCAATGCCCTCTGAAATACTTTAGTATTTATATCCAAGAATCCAGAGAGAAGATCAAAAACCAAACCAAACCAAAAATTACTTCCCTCTTTTCTCATTAAAATATCCCATATGGATATCGGGAGAGGGTTCCTACTAGTGGACAGCAACAAATTATGTATCCAAGTATTTGTACAGGTTGTTCTGGGAGCCATTACAGAGCAATGCCTTCAGGACCATGTCCTTCTAAATACTTGTAAGAATCTTGTAACTTTAATAAATTTCAGCTTTTGTATCCTTCTACTATGTAGAAGGTACTACTGTTGCTTCTTGATCACCCAGACTGTTTAATGCAAACTCTGATGGCAATATGAGAACCAAAGTCAAATCAAAGCTAAAATCATGGACTTGGGGAGTATAAGGAACTAGCAGAATACAGAAACATATTGAAAGGAATATGAAAGTACCCCCAAAAACAAAACTTTCCTATAGGTAGTCCTCCACTTCCGACCAATTATTTAACAACCATTTGAAGCTATGACAGAGTTACAATTGCTCTTAAGTTATAACTGCCGCGCCTCCCACCACAGAGATACAATTGCATTTTCAGTGCTCGGCAACTGGCTTACCACCAGTTGTAGGGTCCATCATGAGACCGTGATTTGTGTTGAAATGCCCAATGGATATGTTACTTAACAACCATGTGTTCACTTAACAACCACTTATTTGTTTAATGACTTCATTAGGATTCATTATGGTTGTTAAATCAAGGATTATCTACATTCCTGAAAACAAGAACAAAAAGTTCCTTGGAAGCATCCTAGCTCAGCCATTCAAAATTAATGGATGTCAATAAAGTATAGAAATTTTGTTAATAGAAAATGTCACCTTATTCTTAGAGTATGGAATTGTACCAAAAAAGATACCTTTTTCTTTTTCATTAATTCATATTTAATTTTAGAGAATTAGCTTTGAGAATCAGCTAGATATTGCATCAAAACAAAGAAGTAAAACTTAACTGGCCTAAAATCTTGTGTTTGCATCCAAATTTTCAACCAGCAGTATAGTTAGCCTGAGGCTGAAATCCTGAACTCTTATTTAGAGCTGAAAAGTTAATTGGCAAAAGAAACTGTAAGAGGGGGAAAAAATCTTCAATTTATCCAAAATGAATTTTGTGATGAGTCTGGCAAGGAGAACTGTCAAAGTACTGATCTCTTATATATCCTCATCTCTTCCAATTTATCACACTGATTTGTATGCCCATCCTGTCATTCATGAGAATAACAGATAGAAGTGGCAAAATTATAGTGGCAGCAGTCAAAGAAGAAACCATAAGAAAATTCAAAAGTTCTGCTGTGGAATTAAATTTGATACGTAGGGATTTGAATTTATAACTGTGCAAGCTTATAAGCCAAATCATTCACACCACTTTGCTAAATCTTTCAGAGGAAGATACCAAACGCAAAAATCATAATCTTTATTATGGTCACTAACCACTGAATTAAACCACTGACTTCATAAAAAGAATAAAAGAACAAAGGAACAAAACACGGAGAGCCACGACATAGAAAAGAAAGCATGAATGTTATCTAGAGGGAATAATAAAAATGCTTTCAAGTCTCAAACATTTCTAAAGAATCAACAGGTGCATTTTCCACAGTATAATAAGTACAGATAGTAGGCTATGAAAGTAGAAGCTAAATGATAAAAATAAAAGGACCAAATCAATTAATAAGAATATTTTAAAAGTAAGATACTAAAATGCTACCTAAGACATTAAGCTTCCCATCCAATCTGATTTCTCTACTCAGTAGCAAACTTGGTTTGAAAATTGAGAAACTCTTCCCTTTGGAAGGGTTAAAATTAGATCTTTATCCTACCTACTCATTCTAGGAGAAAAACATCCATTGTGAGGCTTACAATTACCTCCCTTCTTGAAAGCAGAAAAATTATGGTACATAGATTCCTATGGAGTCCTTGTTGCTCACCAAGTTTGGTTGTTTGCTTGCAGATGCTTCATCACCTAACCAGGTAACATCACAAAGACTCTGCAGTTCAACCCTGAGTTACCTGCAGGTAGTCCTCGACTTACTGCAGGTAATCTTTGACCATTCATTTAGTGACCACTCAAAGTTACAACAACACTGAAGAAAGTGATTTATGACCATTTTTCACATTTATAACCATTGCAGCATCTCCACAGTCACGTCATCAAAATTGGGACATTTGGCCATTGGCATGTATTTATGATGGCTACAGGATCCTGAGGTCATGTGATCACCTTTTGCGACCTTCTGAGAAGTAAAAATGGGGAAACCAGATTCACTTAACAACTGTGTTACTAACTTAAACACTGCAGTGTTTCACTTAACAACTGTGGCAAGAAAGGAGCAAATGGGGCAAAACTTGCTCAACCCGTCTCACTTAGCAACATAAATTTTGGGCTCCATTGTGATCATACATTGAGGACTACCTGTATATTCTCTTCTATATATTTCTGTTCATAGAGCTAGTGCCATCCTATCCTTTCACACCTTTCTTTCTTATAACAAATTTAGCAAGCTCTGATTTTTTCAGGGGCAGTTCTGTAGTACAAATTGTTAACAAGACATTCAAGCATAATTTCTTGGGCGCTTTTTTAACATTAAAAGCAAACGATGTGCTTTGTAACAGTCTGGCCACTTAAAAAATAAAGTCAACTATACTTCCTGTTGCTGGAAAAGACAAAGTGGAATAGGGAGGTCCAGTGCAACCAGCTATTAAGCCATGCTGATCTACTCTTTTCTGGATCTTCAGAAGAATGTTAAGTCCACATCTTTAAACTCATAAATATTTAGGTGAAAAAGGACATTGGTCCTACCGTGAACGATGGTTCTCCGAGACTGCGAGATGGTCCATGAATGGGTATAGACACTGTCAGATCTGAACGGAAACTGAACTGAAATTACTGTTGCTGCTGTTGGCCACGCCTCCTTCGAGTGACCGTTGGCTCCAGTCTTGAGGCAAATATTGTTCTGTAAAAGAAGCTCACCAGAAGTTAGTTGCTATCTTGCTCCAGACCACTACTTAGGATAGGGTTGGACCATCTCGCAGTCTCGGAGAACCGTTGTTCACGGTAGGACCAACATCCTTTCTCCCAGAGACTGCGAGATGGTCCATGAATGGGACATACCAAAGCTTGGCATTCCAATGGGTGGGTGGCCGTTGGTTCTGGAGCTCCCATGGCCAAATGAACCTGTTGAAGGACTCTCCTGCCAAATGCTGCCTCCGCCGAGACAAATACATCTATCTTATAATGTTTAATAAAAGGAGTGGGAGAAGTCCATGTAACCGCCTTGCAGATGTCTTCTAGAGAAGCCTGCGTGACCCAAGCAGCAGTGGTAGCTGCGCTACGAGTAGAATGAATTGTTATATCTCCTGCAACTGGTAATGCTCTGCTTTCATACACCCTGGCGATGCACGCCCTTAACCATCGTCCTATTGTGGAGGAAGATACTTTATTACCTTGTGGTTGAAACGAAACAAACAATGCCTCTGATTTTCTTGTGGCTTCAGTTCAATTTAAAGAAATTTTGATGGCCACATC
Organism: Grayia smithii; assembly: GCA_032468115.1. Lineage (NCBI taxonomy): Eukaryota > Metazoa > Chordata > Lepidosauria > Squamata > Grayiidae > Grayia > Grayia smithii. Next base: position 11,542 of record JANHFM010006926.1, read on the forward strand.
AAATGATGTCACATCCAGCGTATGCCAATTTCTCTCCAAGATATGTTTAGGCTTCGGACAGAAATTGGGCAAAATAATTTCCTGTGTCCTGTGAAATCGAGAATTAACTTTTGGAATGAATGCCGGATCTAGCCTAAGTATGACTCTATCCGGATGAAAAATACAGAGATCAGCTCTGGTTGATAATGCCGCTAACTCTGAAATGCACCTAGCCGATGTTATGGCTACTAGGAAGGCCACCTTAAGTGTAAGGAACCTGAGACTACTGTGCGAAGAGGCTCAAAAGGATTTTCTGTTAGTGCCTGCAAAACCTTGGGTAAATCCCATGTGGGATATCGGTAAATTACAAGTGGCTGCAGATTGCGAGCCCCCTTTAAAAATCTGCGGATGTTTGGATGTTGTGTCAGAGTTGCATCATCTGTCGCCGACAATACTGTAGACAGTGTCACCACCTGTCTTCTTAAGGTACTATGCGCCAAACCTTTATCAAGAACATCCTGCAAAAAATCTAACACCTGCGGAATAGAAGCAGTAACAGGATGTCACGCGTCTCACACCAAGATATAAATACCTTCCATGTAGCATTGTACAGACGTATGGTAGGTTGCCTTCTGTCTGCCTGAATTGCTCGAATAGCCTTTGCAAAAATGTTACGCTGTTTCAAACGCCAGGCAGTCAACTGCAACCACTGGAGATCCGGATGTGAAATGACCCCTTGGCTTAGAGAGATCCTCTGTGGAGGAATTCTCCATGGTTTGGAGATAGACAGGGACATCAAGTCCGCAAACCACGGTCTACTTGGCCAGTAAGGTGCTACTACGATGATGTCTGCTGCCTCCATTATAATCTTGCATATCACCCTCTGCATGAGGGGAAGCGGAAATTTCTGAAATGCATATAGGAGACCTGACGGCCATTGGCAGTGGAGAGTGTCGACTCCCTCTGCTCCTGGAGATGGAAACCTTGTAAAATATTGAGGTAGTTGAGCATTCAGATTTGTTGCGAATAATTCCACCTGTTGTAGACCGAACCTTGGGTGAAGTCTCCACTCCGTGTTGTCTACCGTGGACCTGCTTAGGAAATCTGCCTGTATATTCAAAGTTCTGGCTATGTAATCTGTCCTGATCGACAGAACATTCATCTCCGCCCATGTCCCCAGACAGAGTGATTCCTCTAGGAGACCTTTGGACCTTGTGCCGCCTTGGCAATTTACATGTGCCTTTGCAGCCATTGTCCGTGAGAATCAGAATGTGATGTTTCTGAATCACCGACTTGAAATGCCTCAAGGCCAGATGTATTGCTCTCAGTTCTAGCCAGTCGATGTTGTTTGCTAGATCTTCTAGCGACCATCGCCCCTGTGTTACTTGAGCTCCCATATGAGCTCCCCATCTGTAAAGACTGGCATCCATTGCTTTTTGAATCCTGGTCGGTTCTTTGAAAAGTGTTCCTTTGTCCAATGCTGGGGACATCCACCAGCTTAATGAACAACTGACTACTGTTGATAATTTTACTGGAGTCCACGAAACTGACATGCCTCTTCTTTGATACTTTAACAGGAACCATTGAAGGCGGCAAGAATGTAGCAGTGCCCAAGAAACCACTTGAATACATGAGATCATCTTGCCTAGCAATGTTGATAATGTCATTAATTGTATCCTGGGTTTTTCTAGAATATTTGTGATCAATTATTGAATACTTTCCTTCCGATCTGGAGAAAGAAACACCTTCTCCAAACCTGTATCAATAACTGTGCCCAGGTGAGAGATCCTGGTGGCAGGCATTAAATGACTCTTTGGAAAGTTGATTACAAAACCGTGCTTCTGTAGTGTTTGTATGGTTAGTTGAATATCCTTCTTTGCTTCTGTCATTGAAGAGGCTTGTATTAAAATATCGTCTAGGTACACTTGTATCCTCACCGGGATTAGCCACAGGTACGCTACAAGTGCTGCCAGTATCTTGGTAAAGCAACGAGGGGCACATGCCAGTCCGAAGGGCAAGGCGTGATATTGGAAATGCTGCCCTGCATAGCTGAACCGCAGATATTTCCTGTGAACTGGATGTATCGGAATGTGTAGATAGGCTTTTGAAAGATCTATGGAAGTCATGTAATCCCCTGGCCGAAGTCCCTCCAATATGGACGAGGGAACATATTTTGAACCTCCTGCAGACCAAGTGAGAGTTCAGAAGTTTCAAATCTAGAATCGCCCTCCAGCCCCCCCCCCCCCCGATCTCTTTGGTACCACAAACAGGAGTGAATAGAAGCCCTGTCTCCAGTGTTCTTGAGGAACCCTTTCTATAGCTTTGATGGCAGTTAGATGATGAATGGCCTGATTCATCAGGAGTCTCCTGTGACGGTCTTGAGATACAGGGTATGGTACAAAGTGACTCGGAGGACTGGAGAGGAACTCCAGTGAAAGTCCCAATTTGATGGTGTTTAAAACCCACTGGTCAGTAGTGGATTGAACCCACTGGTCTACAAAGAGGTTCAGCCTTCCTCCTATAGGAGGAGGGAGCAACAAGTCATTTCTGTTGTCTAAATTGACAGATGTTGCCTGTACCGCAAAAGGATCTTCTCTAAGTGACAGGCTGTCTGAATCTGTCTCGAAAGAAATTCCTGTCCTGTTGTCTTGACTGTGATTGTTGTTAGAATCATTGTTGTGTTGTGTTCTCCAATGGCTGATATCGTGAGAATTGACGTCTATAAAAAGGAACTGCTCGACGGTCAGCCCGTCTAGTAGATGAAGGAAGAACCTTCCTTTTTTCACAATCCTCTATAAGAGGATCCAGAGAACTGCCAAATACATTAGAACCAGTATAAGGAGAAGCTGCTAGGCGCCATTTAGCCTTCAGATCCGCAGGCCAATTTTTCAACCAGAGCATTCGTCTAGAAGTGACTGATGATGCGAGAGTCCGTGAGGCATCCATTAGGTATTTTGCGGAATTAAGAGTAGCATCCGCAGAAAATTGAGTGGCAGCTAATACTTTATTCAAATCCTGATACAGATGGGACTCTAAAGGATCCAGTCTAGCCTGCAGTTGTTGCAACCACAATATCAAAAGCTCTATTAAAGAACGATGCTGCCATGGCAGCTTGGATAGCCCAGGCTGCAGCCTGGTGTGTTTTCTTGAAAGATAATTCTAATTTTCGATCTTCCAGTTTAAGTCCCTCAGAAGAATCCCCTGATAAATATGAAGAGGGAGATGAAAGGGCTGCTACTGGAACATCTACTGTTGGAACCTGTAATAGGTAAGACAAAGATAGAGCCATGTTATAAAGTTTCCTATCCGTACCTGAGGGAGTGGGTAAGGAAGCAGGAGAACTCCAAGGTTTCTGAATCATGTCCATGAATAATTTAGGAGCCGGAATATACAGTTGTTCCATAATGGGTTCAAAAAATAACCCTTGATTTTTGCTTGCAGCAGCTTGAGGATTGACCTGTGCTGTCTCCTCCTGTAACCCAGCCGTCATAATTGCCTTGTGCAGAAGAGACCAGAAAAGATTGTGAGGAAAGAGACCTGTGAAAGAAGGCGTATCTGGTGAAACACCTTCATCATCAGAAAATTCAAATTCAGGCTCTCTATGGGTGTGATCTCCCATAAATAAATCTGCACTGGCCTCCGATCGAGATGGTGATTGCTGTGGTTCAGTCAAACTTGCAGAAGGAGAATTATGTCTGTAGCTCCTCAAGGATTCAGAAACTAATGATGCAGAACGATGTTCTTGAATTCCTTGTATAATTGTTCTGGTAATTAATGCCTGAATATTTTCTGGAAGGTCAACCAACTGATTAACGTTGAGATGAGCTCCAGATGGTATGGAACAAGCAAATGGATCTTGTCCACTGGAAGGACCTCTTGTTGAAACCTGGAGGAGGTTTGTGAACCGAAGCCTTGCTGGCCACAGATATGTTATCATGATGATCCTTGATCTAAGAATCAGAAGACTTAGAGGTCTTATGTCTCCTCTAGTCATGTTCCTCTGTAGATCGATGTGCCTTTTGCCCATGAGGCAACTTACTGGTTGCATTCCGACCAGAAGACGTTCCTGCCTCTGGCTGGCTGTTTATTTTATCAGCTATGCTGTTTGAAGTTTTTTTGTTTTTTTTTTATATGCTGCCCTTCTCCGAAGACTCAGGGCGGCTTACAATTTCTTAAGCACAAATCAATGTGCTTAGCAATAGCCTTCATTCCTTGTATATGCCTG
>JANHFM010006926.1:21423-33788 GCA_032468115.1 Grayia smithii
ATGGTAAATTGATGGGAGGCAGAGGCCAACGGTTGGGGGCCTGTGGGGGGGTAGGGCTACATCGGTGTATAAGACACACCCAACTTTTCACCCCCTTTTAGGCGGGAAAAAGGTGCATCTTATACTCCAAAAAATACGGTCAATGTTCTGAAAATATCAGTAGGTTCATTCTTGCTCAACATTTATTTTTAGCGTTTCTACATTCACTAATTTTATATTCCCTCTGTGCCCAATACTTCCATATTATAGTTTATATGTCAACTTTTATGACCTTGACATGATATCCTATGTACACAAAAACAGTATGTTTCTTAATTACCTTTTTGTCATAAATTCTCTCTAAATCAGCTTTTTCTTGTAGAAACATTTGCTCTTGTTCCTGAAAGTAGTTGAGTCAATAAAATTAACCATTGTTATTTTTTTTCATAATAAGCTAAAATATAATTCAAGAAATAATAAACCTTGTATTTCAGTGGGAAGATCAGTAACTCAGAGCAGATAATCAGTTAGAACAGATGAGATTTGCCAAGGAAAGGGATGGGGAATTGAGTTGAGAATCTTCTCAGTTCTAGTGTTATATAAAAACTATGTATATAACCTTTTGATTGAAAGCATGCAAAATCACTCTTGGCCTTTTGCCTTTCCCCTTAAGCTTATTGGAAAGTTCTCCTTTTCCATCTTTCCTCATCTCTTTATTTCCTGAGGCAGTTTCTACCACCACATCATTCCTTGAGCCTCTATTGCCAATGTCTCCCCCTCCTGAGGTAATCAGGTCCTTTCTTTACATGGTTCCACCCTTCCACTGCCATATGCAGGCATACTAGCACAGTAAGGCATTATATGCAAGATATGCAAAATGTGATATCTATCCAGTGCAGGTCTGCCTCAGCTGACCTGCACTGGAAGTGGTAATTGGAAAGTTCTGGATTTAGGTCTGGACTCCTGATAGTGTATAATTCTATATGCCATCCAATACAGTCAGACAGAAGAATGCTGAAAGATGTAGGGCAAAAATTTTAAAAGATCCCTGCTATAAAGGATAAGAACAAAAGCCAAGAATGGTTACAATGTAGCACCAAGGCAACAGATTTATGCTAATGCACTAATTTATACAAATGTTAAGATAGACAAGATGATAATTTTCAACTTCACTGAATGCTTTTTTATTCCACTGATAAGCACACTTATCAAATCATTCCACAAGAAAAAAGAAAAAATCTTTAAAGGCTTTAGCCTAAAATAAAAAAATATTCCATTATTTTTCCTCACAATATTGTCAAGGTCTCCAGCAACTCTCTCTCTTTCTCTCCCCCATCCTCCCTCCCTCCCTCCCTCCCTCCCACCCTTCTCTCTCTCTCTCTCTGTCTCCAAAACAAAAAAAAACTAGAAAGCGCTCATCATTTTGCTGAGTGAAAAATCAGGGCTCACCTGCAGTTGTTGCTGCCTTTGATGGTCCGATTCTAGTAACTGTTGTTTTAATTCAGACACACACTGCTTTAAGTCCTCTGTCACATCTGATGTCTATAAAGATTTAATGAAAATGGGAATGTTGGTCTTTAATTCATTTGGGAAGAAATAGCTATACTTTAAAAGGTAAAAGGAATGAAATACTCTATTTGTCCAATCATCCAGAGAAGGCATGCTGAGAAGCCCTCCTTTCTAGGACATTTATGCAATTTGGACTGGACAGCAGGTACCAGCACTATACTTCCTCTGTACCAGCCAGTGTATTATGGAACAGTGTCTTATTCTTTCACAAAACTGCCACATGCAGTTCTTGGGTTATGACCACTTGGTCAGCAACAAGTTCAAAGTTACAATGGCCCTGAACGTGGGGGAATTATCTTCAGTTCCAGCCACCAAAATGCCCCACAGTCATGTGATTGCAATCCAGATGCTGTGAGTCTGGCTCATGATTACAAAGGCGGCAATCACATGATCATGATTTCCAATATTCCCGGTCAGCTTCTACAAGTAAATAGGGAAGCCCATAGGAAGTTGTAAGTCATGATTATATGAGATCCTCATTTGGCTCTTGTTTAATTTACAGCAGGGCTGTCAAACTCCCGGCCCATGGGCCGGATGAGTCACATGCTGGCCATGCCCACGACCGGTTTAGTGAAGGGGGGGGGAAAGTCTCGATACGTCACATGACGACATGATGACGTGAGTTTGACACCCCTGAATTACAGGTACTGAAACTGCTGGAACTGCCATCACTAACCGACAGTCATGTGACATCTTGTTTTACAACCGCATAAACAAAGTCCCTGATCCCAGTTGCTGTCATAATTTGAGGACTAACTGTAAAAGGATTTTTTTTGTTGTTTATCTAAGGCTAAGGTTGCTTATCTAAGAATTTTTGGTTTTCTATACCTAAGCATTTATATAATTGAGGGAGGGGGCACACTGGTTTTGCTTTATTACTGTAGTATATGCTGCTTGCAGAGTTGTTGAATTAGTTAACAAATATAACAAAAACTTAAATAAAAGGCATAAAAGCTTTTAAATGCAAATCTTGTAATCTGCTATAGCCACTGATTAGATCCATTCAAACTATCTGAACTCCTTCTATGCTAACCTATTAGATGCAGGTATAGTGGGAAAGATGCTTCCAAAAAGGATGAGTTGAAGTACACTAGGAGTGGATGCCAGATTCAGGTAGTCTCAATTTATGACAATTGAGCCCAAAATTGCCAGTGCTAAACTAAGCAAGACAGTTAAGTTAGTGTTGCCCCATTTTACAACCTTAGTTGCCACAGTTATTAAGCGAATCACCACAATTGCTAAGTTAGTAACACTGTTGTTAAGTGAATCTGACTTCCCCAATGACCTTGCTTGTCAGGTTAGGAAAGGTGATCACATGACCACAGGAGATTACAAACGTCATAAATACATAGCAGTTGCTAATTTTGATCACGTGACCAGGAGGATGCTGCAACAGTTGTATGAAAACGGTCATAAGCCACCTTTTTTAGTGCTGGTATGACTCTGGTTACTAAACAAATGACTGCAAATCAAGAACTACCTATATATTCAGAGATATGTGCTTTAGCGATACTCTTTGGGAGACCTATTAGGAATATATATTCCTGGCCTCATTTACTCCTGGTCTGCTTTAACTCAGAAAGGTGGCTGGAAGTGGATGATCAATTTAGTGAGAATGGCGAGGATATCATTCCATACTGCACAGTAGAAGGCAACGTTAAGCCACTTCCGTATTTTACTATGAAAACCAAACGGAGAGACAAGATAAAGTGACTGTCAGATGATGGGCCTCTTGGGTCCAATGCAACTTAATATGCTATTGAAGAATGTCTGAGGATCTTTCAGTACACTAGTGATGCTTTTGATGTAACTAGATTAAAGCTTTTCAGACATTTAGTTGATGTTGCCATGCAGGGAAAGAAAACCCAAAGCTACAAAGATAGCACTGCAGTGGGAGCATGGAAGGTAGAAAGTATGAATGTGAGAAAGTTCCAGATAGTGAAATATAAAATAAACTGACATCTTATATGGCATCAGTGAATTGAAACAGACTGGAACTGGTCACTCTCAGTCAGAATATTAAACTGTCTGCTACTCATTACACAAACAAAAAAATAAGGACACTGCTTTCATAATAGAAAAGATACAATAAATACAATACATTGTGGATACAAAGCAGTCAATGATCAAACAATTTCAATCACAAATATTTTTCTCACAGCTCTCTAATATAATGGATATTTTAAATTTCAAATCAAATCAATTACTTTATCAAAATCAATAACCAGATCCAAATACAGTTCGGTAAAATTATTTCAGGGGGGAAAAAGGAGTGTGATAAAAGTAGCCAAACAGTTTTCAGAAAACAGGAGAAAAAGGAGAGGAAATGTAAAACCAGCAGATAAGGACTAGAATGTCAGACCATATTTAAAGTATGTCAGGCGGCAGAAATTCCTCAATCTCTACCTCAACCCTACCTTCTTCCTGTCTAGTGCTGCTTGCCCAGAGATTGGAGGGACCAAGATGAATTGACTGTAGTGACAGGAGCTAAAGTGTGGCAGAGATGGGAAACTGGCAGAGATTGAACTTGGCACAGAGAATTAGGCCAGCATTGGGAGCCACGCAGAGCTTGTTTCTACTCTGCCAGTCAGCATGAATCCCTGGCCATAGATTGGGGGCAGTGGAAGCAGAGCCAAGCCAGAACCGTCATGTGTAGCACTGAGGGACATGACCAGGACAAGAAACCAGTGGGAGATGGAAAGCAGGCCCAGAGCCTAACCCAGTGTCTGTCAGAAGGGCAGGCCACAGCCGAGTGTGTGTGTGCTGAGAGGAGGGCCAGAGGAGACACAGCCTTAGGAATCTGGAGCCAGCCCAGAAGGGCAACAAGTGGAAACTGGAAGCAAGAACTGGCCAGAAGCTCAGAGTATCAACAAGGGCCTTGGCATGGAGGAAGAAATAATTAAAAAAATATTGGATTGTGCAGAAATGAATAGACTGACTTTGATACTTAAAGAAAGAGAAGAATCGGAATATTATCAGATTTGGGGGCAATTTTATTATTGGCTGGAGAAGAGATACTGTATACATAGAGTAATAGTGTAAAGAAAAGTGGGAGAAATGTTATAACAAAGGAAATGACAAACATCACGATATGAGAAATTATGGAGGAGTAGGGAGAAGACACAAAAGATATCCTTATGACACACTAATGGATTATGTACTGTATGTTTGTTTGTTTATAAAAATAAAAAAACTGTTTTAGAAAAAAAACAAGGGCCTTGGCAGAGAAAATAAGCAGCACAGATAAGAGTCTAGAGACTAGGGGGAGGAGTGTAAGGTCTAAAGACCAGAGATGGGTTTGTTGACATCTTAAGGGCAGGCCAGGTTTGTGGTGGCAGAACCCCCAATAATGCTGGAGGCCGGGGTTTGAGACCAACATGGAGGCCAAAAACCAGAAATAATTTGAATCGTGAGGCTAGATTCACTGGCAGCAAGAGGCTTCTTCTAGGATTGACAGAGAGCAGCTGATCAGGGATGGGGGAGCACAAGAGTCCATGGACCCAAGGTGACAGTAGGTTAACCTCTAGGGTGAGATCATAGGAATCACCTGATTGCTTCCCTCTTGTATGTTTGCTTCCCTCTTGTCTGTATGCAAGACAAGCAGGGTGGGGTTATGAAAGTGGTCCTTTCCCAAGCTGACTAATGGGAAAGACCAACTTGTGGGGGCTATACAGAGTGTGGATTTTTGAAGATTGAGGATTCCCGGCAGCACTGAGAGCTACAGCCAAAGTGCCACAGTATTCCTCCTGCTGAATAGCAACTTCCTTTCAGAGCTGCCGGAGGCCATCTCAGGGTTGGCAATGAAAAGGGCATTGTTCCCCTCTTAGAGACATGTCTAGCTGGGTTTAGGTTTTAGCCCCAGGCAGGGAAGGTGATGTAGCAGTTGTCATACAGGAATCTCTTTTGACCATCGGGGTCACGCTTCCCAAGTTTCTGGATTTGAGACACTGTTCTTGAAGCTCGTGGGATCAATTGGGATTGTTGCTACTCTACCCGCCTCCCTGCTGCACACCAACCTCCCTGTCTGAGCTACTGAAAGCCACCTCAGGGTTGGCATTGAAAGTCTACTTCATGGCAGTTAAGAACAGTGAAACACCACTATTTCTCCACTCTCCACTGCAAACACAGAGTGCGGCCTGTTGGCCCTGTTTAAAGTCACTCAGTTCCTCCTAGGAAAGAAGGGCTCAAATCATTTACAGGGCCAGGAGGAGGAATTTGTCCCGCACCTGATGAATAAATTTGTTCTTAGTTGCAGACCAAGCATGGGGTAAGGTCCATTATAGATGCCCAGGAAACAAACTTACCCAATTATCTGGGAACACTTTGACTCTGTTGTACCTGAGAAAATGGACAGGAACCTTGGAGCTGTTAGTACAATTATTTGTTTATTAGATCCTAGACCCTCCTGCTTGGTAAAAGTTTCCTGGAGGATGAATTGCAATTAGGCCCAGGCAGTAATTAATATATCACTGAAGGAGAGGGTGTTCCCAGAACCATTGAAGGAAGCACTGGTCCGTTCTTTCCTAAGAAACCTTCATTGGATCTCACCTGCTATCCAGTCTCCCACCTCCACTTTTAGAGAAGATGGTGGAAAAAGTGGTTCTGCTGCAGCTCCAGAGGTCCTGGATGAAATGTATTATCCAAACCACTTCCAGTCAGGTGCCCGGTTATGGGACAAACAGCATTGGTCACACTTGTAAGTAATCTCTGTTGGGAGCAGGATGGAGGTAGTTCAACCATCCTTGCTCTTCTTGACCTCTCAGTAGCTTTCAGATGAATAAAGGTAGTTACCATATTTTTCAGACTATAAGATGCACCAAGATTTCAAAGAGGTAAGTAAGAAAAAAAAAAGGTTTTGCCCTCCCCCAGCCCCCAGGAGCACTCTGCAGACCTCCCAAAACCCTCTGCGCACCTTATTTTTGCAAAAAACAGGCCCATTTTTCACAAAAATGGGATGAGTGGGACAAGGCTTTGGGAGGCCAAAAATGGCTGTATTCAGTATATAAGACGCACCAACATTTGCACCCTCTTTTAGGAAAGAAAAAAATGTGTCATATACTCCAAAAAATACAGTATATTTATGAAAGATATGCAGGATTTAAATTTCAGAAATTAACTAAGAATTTTTTGATTGATCCATTCAGTATTGTTAGTAAGTAAAACGATCCATCCACATCTACCTTCATTGCAGAAAGAGCATGTTCCTTCTTAATCAAATTTAGATCCACTTCATACTTGCTTTGTAACTGTTTAATGTTCTGTGTATGTTCTTCCATCATGCGGCCTTTTTCTTTCTGAAGTGAATTATGCCTAAAAACATTTGATTACAAAGTGCAGGCATGTCACAGAAGTCATAGAAGACCAAAGAAGACCATTTTGATCATACTAACATTTATCTTTATGTTTTCACACTTAATATAATAAACAACATTTGAATTGAATTTATAAAAATGTAACTGGTGAAGGCAACTATATTCCATTATCAATAGCTGCTTATGGCTTATTATGTATGGTCAAAATTGTAGATTAGTCAAGTCAGTTACTGCTGACAAATTCTATTACAGAAGAAGTACAGAATACAGAAATACAGAAGTAAATCAATACCATAATAAAAGTATACAAAATATATACATATAACATCATATAGGGTACATTTAGTTCAAATTTTATTTATGATCTAGATGACATTATAGAACCACTAGAGAAAGATTTCTTTTGCCTATTTATTTATTTTTCATTTCATTTGTTTGTGAAATAAAACTTTCCCAATTATTGATTACTTCTGTTATTACAAGCCTCTTCATTTTTTCCTCAATAGAACATCACAGGAAACCTTCTACAAGTAGTAGCTTTTCCATCATCACCTCTAATTTCAATATTAAATAAATATTGGAATCAGAAGACTTGATTTTTATCCAAACTTAGAATGTTTAATTCACATCTTATTAAAGTGTAAACAACAAATGAGTTGACTATTTCACAGTAATGAACTGTAGAGCGAAGAAAGCCAGATCTTCACAAAAGTAAAAAAAAAATGCAGATTTTATCACTTTTCACATGATATGGAATTGTTAATTCTACTATAATTCCACATTTACTCAATACCAATACTTAACAAATTGCAGTAAAGATTATACTACCATAATTTAAAGAAAAAGGTTATTAACTACCTTGCCTTAATTTCTTCAAGTTCTAAAGACACAGACTGGTAAAACTGTTCCAGATTATTTTTCTCTTGAGATAATTTCTGATGCTGCAAATTACTTGTTTCAGCTTCCACTGTCAACTGATGGACTCGTGCCTCCAGCTCTTTGACCATCTGGTTCTAAATAACGTGAAAAGCAGTATTAGAGATACGTTCATGCACCTGTCAGATGCTATTCAGTACATTATCGACAGATGACTCAAATAACTCAGAAAATACTGAAGGATCTCAAAACATAAAAGCAGTTTTTATTATTTAAGAAACATGTTGAGCAAGTATACAGTTCCTATTTCATTATCAAGCCAAGTGACATCTATGTTCAAACATATGCAACATCAAGAAGGCACCTCATATTCCAGATGCTGCACTTCATTAAGGATGAATCATATTCCAAGTCTGTATATTCCAAATAACTTTCAATACATACTTAAAATAAACCCATTTGGCAATTATTGCATTAGCCTTATATGTTTCAAAAGAGATGACAGACTTCAAAATAATGAATATTCTTCCATTTAAACAGTTTTTCTCCTTAATGCGCTGTATTTTTTTAAGTAAAATAATGTAGAAAATAAGATATAAAGAAAACCAGCCTTGTACTACATCTACCATATCCAGTAGGGATGGTTAGCTAATAGGGTATGCTGAGCTTTGGATATGAATCTACAAACTATTTTGGAATGGGCATCCATTTGGTGCCTGTCAGTAGCACTTTAAAAAAGCTGGTTCTTCCTGAACTATCACAGCAGCTGTACAACATCAGTTTAGGATTTATTTGTTTATCATACTTATATGACCAACCACCTCACAGAAGCAACTCTGGGTAGTGTACAAGAATCGGTAAAAACAACCAATATATAAAAACAATCATAAAAATAATGCTAATAAGCTACATTAAAGTGTATGTAAGATGCTTTTAGTGTGGGTCTGGTTATGATGTTAGCGCCATTTGAATTCAAATACATCTTTGGGAGGGATCACGTGGCTATCATGCAAAACTATGAAAAACGTAATTTCTTTAAGAATGTCCTAGCAAGCACAGCCTACTGCCCTGCACCCATTTTGAAATATGTTTGACTTTAGAACCAAAGCACATCACATCTCTGCTTCCTAGTTCCAGCAAGGCATTAATGACAGAATAGCCAAGATTATAAGCAACCATTCCTGAATCTACCTTTAGAAAGCATGTTCTCTAGCTTGGTGGCCCCCAACCTTTTGGGCAGCAGGGACTAGTTCTGTAGAGAAAGTTTTTTTCCGAGGACCAGAGGGGCATGATTTTGCATGCTGCCTGCATCCCGTGGATGGGACTTTGCTTGTTTTTGTGGACTAGTTGCTGGCATACTGCTGACCAGTGCTGGTCCATGGACCAGGAGTTGGAAGCTCCTGCTCTAGCTGACTGTCCCCTAAGTCAGTGCTTGAAGTTTAATGGCTTGAGATAAGAAGCAAAACAAACAAACAAACAAAAAAACCCTAAGCTGTGCAGACAGAAAGTATTTGGTCAATAAAGTATTCACATCCCCTTGGGAAGATGCCACTTTGACTTTTAATGGGAGGATTCAAGAATTCCAGTGAATGATAAAAATGGAAAACTTGAGCTTCCAGTATGGTCATGCTTACTGGAAAGGGGAAAAAGGTAGAACTAAAGCTTAAACATATTCAGATGTCTGTTTTTTATCTTACTAATTATGTAAATGCCTTTAAAGGTATAGCCCTCAACCAATTGGGATAGGCATTAAAAACAGGTATACCAGGAAACCTCATCTGTCTATAGACAATATAAAAACTATATGGTTCAAAACTGGAAGAGGAACTTGTATCACTTGTTTTATTTTATTTGCAGATTGTGCCGTGAAAACACTGGATTATAGAAAATAAATAGAAATCAGAATTAAAATTACTGAGAGAAAATCTCAAGATATGACGATTACATCACTTTGATAGTTGTAGTCAGGAGGATTTGACAATGACAATGAAAAAAGAGAGTGAAAACTCAACCTTCTAAATATTTTTTTTAAACTAAGATATAGAAACTTAGAAAACTGGCAGCAGAAAAATATCAAGACAATGTCAGTCCAATGCAAACCAGCTTAAAACTCACAATGATGATGACTAAAACCATGAATTAAGTAAATGTCTTATGCTTAAGAGAAAGACTATGGCAAATCTAAACAAGATATTAAGTGCGGAGACATCGTAACAAAAGTACATATTGTCAAGGTTATAGATTTCCCAATTATAACTTACAGCTGTGAAAACAAGACTACCAGAAAAGCTGAACAAAGAAAAGTGATGCCTTTGAATTGTGGTGCTTGAGAAAGTTGTTGTGAATACCTTGGACCCCAAGAAAAATAAATCATTTAATATCAGATGAAGTAAAACCAGACTGGAAGTATTAATGACAAATCTAAAGCATAAATACTTTGGAAGCATAATGCGAAAAAAAGAGTCAGCGAAGAAAACCTTGATCCTTCAAAAATCAAAGATAAGGCAATTGGAAAAGAAGCAACAGACAGCACAATGGCTGTTTATCATCACTACTGATATAAGCATGACCTTACAAAAACTCAAAGAGGCATCTACCGACAGGCAATTCTGATTAAATGTTATCCATCAGATCATAAAAGGTCAGAGTGAACTGAATGACAACAATCAAATTAAATATATAGTTCTACCGTTAGAAAACTGTAGCTAACAAGAATTGAACAGACAGGAAATGGTGAAACCATGTATTTGGCTGTTGACAAACATGCCAAATACTGAACAGATTTTTAATAAAATAAGTTACCAAAGATGTGGGTTTTAATTAAGGCCATACTTATTGGCAGCAGACAGCTTACATATTTTGGGACAAATACATATGTTTAGAGTTTGGGGGTTCCTTTTCCCTTGTTACAGTAGTTTGCCTGGGCAGGCAAACAAGAGCTATAGTTTGATCTTCCACAAAAACCCAGATGCTGGATTTCTCTCCCAAGTTCTTTTAAGAAATACACTGTATAGAGAAAATATATTGGAATGCCATAGCACATGTATGATGAAGGTCAAGAAGGTACTATTGATACTTCATTTATTTATTTATTTTGTTTAACAAGGTTATATTGGTATTTCATTTATTTGTTTATTAAATTTTTATGCTGCCCATTTCCCCTATCAGGTGACTCCAGGCAGATATGTTAATTTAAGAAAATATATATGATGAGCTTCTGTGGAAGAAAAATAAAGAGTATTAGCAACAGGAAAAAATATTCTTACTAAGAACAAATCTAGCTCAAATAACCTTAAGGTGAAGAAGCTGGCTGATGATATAACTTAAAGCGTATGCAGGTTGTGCTTTTTCTAACGATGTACTGATACATTGGAATGCTACTTGTTATTTACCGGGGGTCAACAATTTTGTGAACTTGGTGACGGGTTGTGGAGTCTTAATTTCTTCAGCTGCAAAATGCCAAAGTGGTAGTGATAGACAGAAATCAAGAACAGGTGGGGTTTTTTTCCTTTTAATTTCCCTTCAACTTCAAGTTACTTTATTTCAAGGAAATATTCTAAATGATGAACTGGAGAAGGGGTGATACTGGGAGTTGTGTATAGAAAATCACTCACTTGGGAATGTAAGAAATGTGGTAAATGTGTGCGGTCCAATATCCCAGCCTGCCAGGACTCACTACCTTCCCCACTACTACCTGCCCAAATGCCTAGCTAGTCCCCCACTGTCCTCCTCCATCCATGCTGCCTGCCATCATTCCAAAAAGAATGGGGGTGGGGAAAATTTAAGGAGAAGCTGTCCTGATTTTGAGGGGA
The DNA here is from genome assembly GCA_032468115.1 of Grayia smithii. Classification (NCBI taxonomy): domain Eukaryota; kingdom Metazoa; phylum Chordata; class Lepidosauria; order Squamata; family Grayiidae; genus Grayia; species Grayia smithii. The sequence continues at coordinate 32,972 of JANHFM010006926.1, forward strand.
AGAAACTAAACACTGGTAGCACCCTCTAACAAAAAGGTAGGAAATTCCTTCAGATTCCTTCAGTCAGAAAAAAAAAAATGAGATTAAAATAACTCTGTTTCTATGTGTGCCTGTAAAAGTGTGTCAGTCTCTAACCTTGCGCCAACAGGTTATTCTACACTCACAAGCACAAGAATGGAAAAGTACCCCTCATATTTTCAAAATTACATTTAAATTATTTCAATGTTACTATTTACGGTTTTAATACTTTTATTGGTTTTTAAATGACCATAACTTGCTAGAGTCACATCCAAGTGAGATGGGTGGCAAATAAATTGAATAAATAAAAAGATCCCAGTGGTGAAGATGAAGGACTAGTGAGATTGGCTCATTATTTCATTAACTCTCATCTTTTTTAATAGGCAGAACAATCAAAAGTCTGTATGTACAGTACATATGCGGTAAAGAAGTATATGGTCATTTTTGAAATACTTAATATTATTCTTTTATTAATATTTCTGCATGTATTTAGAATGGGACGCCCAAAAGAATGAAAAGGCAATTAGATGGGAAAAACAAAATAAAAGCTAAGGAAGAATTATGTAAATACAAGTAAAAATAACTTTTAAAAATTCTCTTAAAAGAAAGGCTATATAGAATCTTAATAAGAAACATAATTATGTGCCAATCTGTGCAATGAAAATATACATCCAAGCAAAAAACAACAACTACTTAGACCCTACTTAGATCAGGAGGCTCTCCTCACAGTCACTCATGCCCTTGTCACCTCACGATTGGACTATTGCAACGTGCTCTACATGGGGCTACCCTTGAAGAG
>JANHFM010006928.1:28851-39208 GCA_032468115.1 Grayia smithii
AATTAGCTATTTAATTTTAAATTTAAATTATTGTTGATATTGTATTTATGTACGTAGTTTTATTGATTGTTACTGTTCGTTTTATATTGTGAGCTACCCTGAGTCCCTCGGGAGAAGGGCGGCATATAAATATAATAAATAATAATAATAATAATACATTATAAAAATTCAAATATAACCTCAAATGCTATAAGGTTGCTTACCTTACATTTGCAAAATATATCATTGGAAAATCTTGAAAATTTACCAGACGGGATAGGAACAAAGCTATTACAGAGTCGAGTAGGCCTGCTAGCAATACTTTGAAATGTCCACCCAGAGGGGAGCAATAGAAACAGACCATAAAGCGGGTGTGTGAGGTCTCTAACAATGCTTTGAGCTCTAAGCCCATAATGCTTATAAGCAGTATCTTGAATAACAGAAAGCAAACTTCCTATAATCTTCTCGGCTGTGCTTACCACTCTCTGTATAGACTTTGTCTCTGAAGCACTGCTGCACCAAACCAAACAATGCAGTTTGTTAAAATGTTCTCAATCGTGCCTCTGTAAAAAGTGGCCAGGACAGAAGGAGAAAGAAAGAAACATCAACATTCAGTGTTGTACATACTTTAACTTTTATTAATGCAAAATAGATATGCCATCAGTATTAGAGTACAGATATGAATAGCTTTGTTTTTTGTGATATTTTTATTCAGCTGTTTTTTCCAGCCTTGCATTTTTCTAATGTCCATAAAAAAAGAAGGATGTCTTCTTAAGATAATCGCTTTTAGAGCTAGATATTATAGAATTCTTTTCACTGCCTTGCTAATGGAACTTCTTTGTGAAGAGATATCAAAGAAGCTGAAGCAGAATGACCTTGATTTAAATGATAATTAAAAATGTTGTAAGAATCAAATAGTTATTATTTTTGTCATTATAAGGTCTTTTTCTGTGACAGCACATAGACCTCATCAGGATGATGATAGGTTTAGGCAGGGGTGAAATCCATCAGGTTCTGACAGGTTCTGGAGAACCGGTAGTGGAAATTTTGAGCAGTTTGGAGAACCAGTAGCAGAAATTTTGAGTAGTTCGGAGAAGTGGCAAATACCACCTCTGGCTGACTCCAGAATGGGGTGGGAATGGGGATTTTGCAATATCCTTCCCCTGGAGTGGGGCGGGAATGGAGATTTTCCCCTGCCACGCCCACCAAGCCACGCCCACAGAACCAGTAGTAAAAAAATTGGATATCACCACTGGGTTTAGGGTATTGACAAATACTGAACTAGAAGAAAATGAAGGCAACGACAAAGCTTTATTAATTGGGAGAAGCAGCCATATGCTTTTCATCTATCAAACAATTATATATTCTCAGTTGCACTTTGCAGAACTAGAAATTCTCTAGATGTGTAGTAAAAACAGGAGGTCTGGCCACTTAGAGCCAGAGGTGCACTCAAAATCTCCATTTTATCTGCTTAGCGTACCTGTCACTCACAGTGTCCTGGAATCTTCTGTACCTAATAAACTTCTTTTGCTTCTTAAATTAATCAATTTAATTGAACATTGATGTAGGGCAGGATGCTTATAATTCACACTGAATTTTAGAGCCTTGTTTGGGAACTATAGGCCCATTCTTTCATGGGAAACATGGAGATAACATTTTGTTCGTTTTTATTAGACTGGGATGAAATTTTTAAAAAAATTGAAAAAATATATAAACAGAAGAAGCATTCCGAATTTTATAGAAATTAGTGCAGGGATTTTTGAGCTTTACACTATTTTAAAGTGCCAAGAACTTATTCATTTTGGGGAAAAAATACTATTAAACGTGAATCTGTGAAAAATTATCCATGCTAACTTTGAGAACTGATACGAGGGGGCAGATTCAACCTGCTGAATTCATGATTTTTCAGGAGATATTTTGCTTTGCCTTCAGCAGATACCCTGGCCTCTTAATTATAAGCTTACTAGCAGAGTTTCCAAGATATTTAATATAGCATGGCTTGATTAGACTTTCAGGTTATGCTCAGATGGAAGGTGTCAGATGCAATATTCTTTGTCTTGTATTTCTTGGTCTGGAAGCTACAAGACATAATTGACATTTCTGCCATGATAAATTTTGACACAATTTAAAGCTGCAGTTCAACATGCTCATCTCTGAGCATTGTCTATTAATGATACTGACTAATGATAGTGTCTTACTATAACCTGGGAAAGCTTCCTTCAGCCTGACATTAATAAGCTTCCTCACTTATCAGAATATATCAAAGATAAAATGTGATAAGTTAGCTTCAAGATTTTTCTTAACTGACAGGTGGGAAAGATGTTTAATCCATAATGAGAAACTCATTTTTTTCTGTGGTTAGCTACATATGTAGCTTTGTGATCATCCCTCAGTACAATCTGTATTATTACAAAAGAAAAGAAGTGGCATTTTGTAAAACTAACATTCTGGGAATAAAGAAGTGAATAGCAATTTAAACAAATTAAAAATATAGGGATATGACATAAATTAGTTGGAAAAGTAGTTTGTTTCCTTCAGTATTGGTCATAATGTTTGGAAGTGTCCCTTCAGAGTTTCAGATGTTTTAAATCTTGTCAATGCCAAAAAGAACCTGGGATTATTTGTATGCAGAGCATATGCTTTGTCACTGAGCCATATCCAAATAAATACAGTAGACTCATATTCTAATCCATTCTTGTCAAAGCCAATTAAAAAGTGCTGCAAAGTTTCATAAATGAATTCTCCTTCCTGGATCTAATTATTTCTGATATCTTCTGCAAGACATTAAAGTTCTAGTAGAGCTGCAGATCAAATGCAGCAACAATGTTGTACCTTTCTTAGCACTTCAGATCTTTGATGTAAATAATGGATCTGAGGAAACTGAACATTTCTCATGTATGACTGATGAAATGGGAAGCGCTCCCTTTTCATTAACATTTTAAGTAATTTTAGTGTCATTTAAAAATATTGAAATAACATTAAATGAGGGCTATATTCAATACAGTCTTCTATATGGATTGAATTCCATCTGAAGATTTCAGGGTCTCCTCTCGGTTATACATTTGTTGTTAGAGAGGAGTCATCTTAATATTGAGTCAATATGTATTGTAAATTCTATATAATTATTGCATATTTTGAAAACTTTTGAAAGCCAAAAAATAGATGCTGCTGAAGAATTCAACAAGAAGAATTTATGAAATAGCATCTGAAAGATCATAATGACTCAAAAATAAGGCATATCGGATTAGGGCAAAAATTGTATGAGAGGACTTAAAAGGAAGCGAAATGGGAAAACAGACTTTGAAATGTGGTTTGAAATCTTAATGCACATTTTAATATTAAAGAAGGTAGTAAAAATGTTGTTCATAGGTCATCATAGCCCATAGATCCTCACACTGAAACATAGCCCAAAATACAAAATAACAATAAAATAAGGTAATAAAAATAGGGTTATATACAAAGAGATCAAAACAATAAAGCCAGGTTTATGGTTAAGAACTTGAAAACATGTTAAGTGTAAAATGACAAAGCAAAAGTAGCAACTGACTATTAAAATTTCTGTGAGATCACTCAAATGTTTGAAATTCAAGTCCTTGAATTCACCTACCAACAATAAGTTGGCTGTTAATAAAAAGACAATATCCTTTACTGTTTCATGACATTTACAAAAATCTCCCATCAAGACATGCTGAGGCCTGGTCTACAAGGGAAGGGGTGATCCAGTGTTTTTAAATGGAATACTAATAATATTAATCAGATATCGTGATAACTTTTATGTTTTTTGTAATGATGAATCTATGATGAAAACATGACTGTCTTTACTATACTATAGTCATATTTTTATTGGAATCTCTCTCAAAAAGCCTGCCTTTTATATTTTCTTTCCTTTAATATTTTCTTTTCTTTTCATTTTTTACAAGAAAATTTCTTTAACTTACATGAATTAATTTTCTCCAAATGGAATACATTGGTAAGTGAAAAATGTTTGGACCAATAGTGGTCTTAGTATTAAACATCACAGATAGTCCTTGACTTATGATCATTTGTTTAATGACATTTGAAGTATCAGTGCTGTTAGAAATAGTAATTGTCTAAATATGAACTTTTGCCCCAACCCTGAGGTCACATAATTACAATTGGCAACAGACTCACATTTATGATGGATTGCAGTGTCCTACAGTCTCATGATCACAATTTGCAATCTTTTTGACCCATTTCTGATTTGATTAAGTTCTGGATTTGCATTTACAACTATGTGACTCAATTTATGATGATGATGACTTTGGAAGGCCAGGAGAAAGGGGGCCGATCTCACCTCCAATAGAAAAGAACATTCAATAGGGCAGATGTTCCTAGCAGAGAAGTATCTTTTCCTAGACCCCACTAGTCAGAGTACTTTAACTGATGAGGTATGCAACATACCTTCCCTGCCTGACCAAGTGGGGCAGGCCAATGCAATGGGATGAAGTCAACACTGTAGGTAACCTGTCCCCATGTTATGTAGGGCTTTGTAAACTATAAACAGAGTCCTTGAATTGGACCCAGAAGGAAAGTGGCATCCAATGCAGTTTGTGGAGCAGAGATGTTATATGTCCTAGCCTCACTTTGCACCCATTGAAGTGTCTGGATACTTTTCAAAAGTAGTTCCACGTACAGCATTTTGCAGTAGTCCAGATGGGAAAACTTCAAATAAAAAGATAAAATAAATATACTTTGATAAAAATAATAACATAAGTCACTTATTTAAGAATACTGCAGAAAAATCTTATACTGTCTGGTTAATAGTACCATAAGAATCACAGACCACAGTGAAAATAACCCTTTATTTTACAAAATTCTCTTTTAAACTTAAAAAAAATTTCATACAAGACATTGTATTAAATAATTACAGGAGTACATATGTGGAATTTAACTGATGTAATGTGCTAGTTACAACTGCATTAGTCAAGAACATCCCTGGCCTTTTGTGGCCTTTTATGGTCAACCTCCAACATAGTACAAGGATTTATTACATTTTGTTAGGAGTAAATTTATTAGCTAAAAGACAATGAAAACTTGTCAACTCTTCTAGCTTTTGTCATATTTGCTTTTGTTCACAACAAAAATCTAGGCAATAGAATCCTTTAGCATTGCCATATGTGGAAATGATATAAGTAACAGGAATTCAGTCAAATTCATCTATATCCCAAGAACAATACCTTTTATCCAAATTACATAAATACAGACATACATACAGGTACATATATACATACATAAGCACTCAATTCATGAAAGATAGGCCTTATAGTCAATCACAATTCTTTCTCTTCTATTCTGCTATCTATTACTATTATGCTTTGTTGTACAGTCAGTCAAAAATTTAGACTGGGTTTGGCATTTTTATCCATCTTTCTATTAATTTGATTTGGAACATTGATTTGATCTGAAACATTGAACTGGATCGATTCTATTTTCTGAAACTGATTCCAACTCATTATATGTATTCAGAAGCAATTGGTTTGATGATCAAATTTAGTTTTCCAATTTGATTTTATAAGCTATTTCAGTTGGATTTAAAATGTATTGACTGGATATTCTGTATTGCAATCTAAACTTCTTCTTATTCTTAAATCCAATTTCAGTCTGATTTACGTGAATTCCCAATGTGACTATCCAGACTGTGGCCACTGCAAACATGATTATTCCTCTTTTTCATGCCCTTCCCATCCATGCAAGGCAATTAAGTCTTAGTGACTAGAAAATAAAACATTTAAATCAAAGGATATTTACAATGGGCTGAGAAAGGGAGGAAGACATTAACCATCCATGTACTTGGAAAATAGTGAGTATCCCATTATGGCAATGGCCAAGAAGAAAATGGAATCTCCCCTCTGAATTGCAAATCTAAATTTACACAACCATAATATAAACATTTTAAAGTAATTAATTAAGATCAATTGAATATTTCAACAGAGCTTTGATTATTTGTCTTGTCCACAATATCATGCATGGAAGCTCACTTTACCCTAGAGCAGTGCTGGCGAACCTTTTAGACACCGAGTGCCCAAACTGTGCGCATGTGCATACCCAAACTAAAAGGTGTGCACACGCATGCATGTGCATGCGCATGCACGGACATGTGTGTGAACATGCACATGTGCAGACATGATGTGTGCATGAGCGAACATGCACACATGCACAACAGAGACCCAAAGACAAGCTGGCCGACAGGAGGCGGGCATTCCAATACCAGCAGTATGGCAAGAGGGAAGATCTGTTTCTTTCATGAGCCTCTGTTTCATCGTTTTGCAGCTCACAAAAGAAACGCCACAGAGGTCTGACTTAGGGCGACGGCACGCGTGCCAGCTGAGAGGAACCCCAACATTTTGGGCATCATGGATCAGTTCTGAGGAGAGCATTTTTTCCACAGACCAGGGATTGTGGTTTTGCACACTGCCTAGATCTCATGCATGAATGGATGGGGCTTCACTCGCTTGTGTGACCCAGTTCCTGATGGACCACGGACCGTGGGTTGGGGATCCCTGATCTAGAATATGATCTTTTTCCTCTTTATTTTTATGGTTCCAAATTGCATCATTTATCTGAAACTTTTGCCACCTTAAAAAATGTTGCTTCCTCTCATGTCACTGATTAATAATAAAGTAGGATGTTGAAATATACAGCTTTTAAAATTATGTTAATCAACTGGATTGTTTAATTCGTGTTTTAAACTATATTCTTATTTGGACAACAGCTTGGATATGTATTACCAGTAATCATCAAATGACAGTAGCTGTCAATATTATCTTGACATGCAGTAACCTACAAAACAAGGTCATTAAGTATTATCTGTTAGTGATTATTAGGACTTAAATGGTGTGGTTTGCAAGCCAAATACAATGGGAAAGCGGATGTATAAAAAAAACTACATTCTTCAGACAAACCAAGCACATACACATATTCACAAGATGAAAGGGCAATTTTGCAATTTAGGAGAAAGTGAAAACTAATTAAATAAATTGTGAGCTGTGTCCATCTTACATAATATAGTATGCCTAAACTGGAAATTGCAGCTGATGGCATAACTTCCTATGGCCATGATAATTGTCATGCTGCTGTGCTACCCTGCAAGCAAATTACTTTTATGCAGGATTAATTAGTACCATTGTCCGTGAAGTTAATATTCATTGTAAATGAGGCAGATTAGCTTGGAGTTATGTGATAGCTTTGAGAATGGAAACATTTTTTTAATGAAAGAACTATTAGAAAGTCAAATTTAATAGAAACAAAACAAAACTTCCTGAATTTCAAATGCAACTGTTGTAATTGGTTTTCTACTGGTACAGAAAGAAATTGAATATGCAAAGGTGGGACTGCTGGGTGATAATATGCTTGCTGTATATCCCATCACAGCTATGTTAAGTTATGGTGTGTTATATTAAAATAAGGGGTATTAAGTAGTGTACAGTTTTTAAAGTACATTTTTTTTCAGTCAGAAAAAAAATATTGAGCTTTCAGATCAACAAGACATAACTTTCAAGGCCAGATTAATTATATTGATATTAAACTGATAATTATATTTGCATGTCATTTCCTTAGAAGTTTAACAGCATATGATACTGATCCCACTTTGCTGTGACTTATGCATTGGTCACAACTCCTGAACCTTTTGTGTTAAAGGAAAAAAGGAATTTGCTATCTCATTATGTTGGCTCCTGAACATCCTATGACAAAGAAGAGTCATCTCTCTCCCCAAACTCTGGATAGCAAGAATAAAGCTATTTCCTAGTAATAATAATAAGGTCAACAATTGATCTTGCTAGGCTTATCCATACTAAATGAAAGATTTTTATCTGAATAATGCTTGGATCCAGTGCAATTCTCAGTTGTTGTTATATTGATTATAATAAGTATTCTAGTTGCCTTTTTCATGCCAAATTCAAAAATGAAATCATTTTTCCTACCAGGTTTTGTTTTCTTGTGACACATCATTATTATTAAGCTAAAATAATGATATTATAATACCTTATTTTTTACTTTAGTAGCATACCGTACTTGCAAAAATAATTGCCCAAAATCTAGTGGTTTGACCACTAGCAAAAAAGTAAAGTTAGAATGTGCAATACATAGCACAGAGCAGCAGACAAACAAAATGTTAAAAAGTTATGATATTTATGTAATTACTTACTGAGCACATATAAATTATTTTAAAGTAATCTATATATATAAAAACAAAAACCACTCATGCTGTAATCATGAAATCTCCAGACTGTAAAGCCTACAAACTTGAAATTTGCCACATATGTTCCTCTTGGCTTCTAGGTGCACATTAAGAAAGGATTTTTTACAATGACCATCAGAGCATTAGTATTTCCTATATTATTATAACATGTTCTGATGCTATTTAGTTAGACATTTTACTCCCCCTCCCAAATTGAAAATAACTCTGGAGACAATGGGATAGCATAGGACAGGCTTCTGTGGGGCAAGCCTGAGGGAGAGAAGGGGCTAGAAAGCCTGAGGGAGAGAAGGGGATAGGATAGGAGACATTTCTGTGTGGCAATGCTGAGGGAGAGAAGGAATAGGATAGGGGAGGATTCTGTGGGGCAAGGCTGATGGAGAGAAGGGGATAGGATAGGGGAGGATCCTGTGAGGCAAAGCTGAGGAGAGAAAGGAATAGGATAGGGGAGTCTTCTGTGGGGCAAGCCTTAGAGAGAGAAGGGGAAAGGAGAGGCTTATCTTAATTACTCATTAATTTTCAAGTTGTTAAGTCTCAATTTATCAAGCCTGTTCACATAGTTTCATAGCAAAGCATGTGTATCCAGCTAGCAAAATATATTTCAACCCTCTTAATGTTTGGAAAGTTGAAAAATTTGACATATCCTGTAACATGTTTAGGTAAGATTCCTGTCACTGACTGGAGACAATTCCTTCTTAATTTAGTACCAGAATTCACAATGTAAACAGTTTAAATATATATTCTTTCTATTTGTTTTAAATATTGGATTGATTTAATAGTGTTGTGCTTATCTGCACCCTGTTATCATATCATGAAACCATGTAAATCATCCTGATTTTTTCTTATTATTTCTTATTATATTATTATTATTTAAGTGTTAGAGAGAAAAATTCATCCAGTTTGTCAAAAATGCCCTGACTTTTATTTTGCTTGTAAAGTATTTGACCAAGATAAGAACTGGACTGCTTACATTTGCAGCGTGACATGTGTTAGATTTCTAATGTGATAATTAAAGTATCATACCATATGTCTTTTGATGTTCCTATAGGTTGGAGGGAGTCAAAAGACAATTCATCAGATTGCTTTTGATATTCCTGCTTAACAAATATAATGATGATGAATTTAATGAATTCTTCTCTCAAGAGTAGGGACCAGTGTTTATAAGATATTTGTTCAGTTAAAGAAGCTCCTGGCCATGAATACAATGTAAATTACTTGGCTTGAAAGCTGTCCCTCATAATGGAAATAAATTGCCATCTGTATTATTAGCCTATGCTTCTAATATGAAAGAGTTGTCTGCGAATATGAAACTACTTTTAGAAAAGATATAAAGATAAAAGATAAAAAAATATAAATGGAATATCTGTGGAGAACTGAAGTTCACTGCAGCTCTGCTAAGCCTGCAACTTGGATACAAAGCACTGAACAGGAAGAACATTATATTCATAAAGAATGTCCAAAATATCCCCTTATCCACTTTGAAAAAGTGTTGCTTGATACTTTTCACATTAGTAGTGAGTTGCTCCCGGTTCTATCTGGTTCTTAGAAGTGGTACTAAAACCGGTGGGAGGCTCCGCTCACCCACCCTGATGTCATCATAGGGTGATCTGTGCATGTGCAGAAGCTTCTGTGCATGCGCATAAGCACTTGCGCTCCCGTTCGAACTGGTAGTAAAGGTAAACGGAACCCACCCCTGTTTCACATCAAACCTGGATTTCAAAAACCACATGATAGATAAAAGAGGAACTGGATTCATGGACTTGAGGAATAAGTTTTTCAGGATTAGCGATGCTAAGATTAGGGAACTCAAAATCTCCTTTTCTTACCCATTCTTCTTCTTATTCAAAAGAGATATACCCCATAATGATGTGTAGTTTATTCCAATTATTTTAGAATTAAAATAAAGGATCTGTAATCTACAGTTACTCTAAAGTGCGGGACTGCCTTCATTTGGTTTCTCTTTTCAATGGATGGAAAGTATTTGCATTTGACCCAGGGGTGCAATCTAAATTTTTTTGCTACCAGTTCTGTGGGCGTGGCTTAATTGTTGGGCGTAGCTTAGTGGTCAGGTGACCGGGTGGGTGTGGCCAAGTTGACGTCACTTCTTTGCCCTTTTTTGATCTACAAAAAAGCTCAAAAACCAACTTTCACACTTTACAC
>JANHFM010006929.1:1353-15520 GCA_032468115.1 Grayia smithii
TTCTCTGAACTACTCAAAATTTCCGCTACCGGTTCTCCAGAACCTGTTAGAACCTGCTGGATTTCACCCCTGAGGTAAACGCTTCGTGCGCTTCAGGCACATGCGTGCCATCCGCGCGAATGTGTGGCTACTTCCCCATGTGCTGCACCCGCAACCGCACCATCTGTGCATGCATGCAACTTTTACGTGGATCCCCCATGCTCTCCGTGCGCAACTGCACCATCTGCGCATGCGCACAACTTTCACGAGGCTTCCCCATGCGCTGCACACGCAACTGCACCATCTGCACATGCACGCAGGTTTTGCATGGCTTCCATGTGCTGCGCGTGCAATCACACAATCTGCACATGCATGTGGTTTTCATGTGCGCAATGCAATAGTGTGAATGCCGTCTGCGCATGCATGCTCTGCACATAAGTGCCACCTGTGCATGCACAAATGCACGTACATGTGCAGGAGAGCTCCAAAGATCAGCTGGAACCCCTGAATTGCATGCATGTGCACCAGAGGCCTGAACACCAGCTGGGGCATATGCACATGCGCAGCTGCAGGTGAGTTAGGTGACAGCTCATGTGCCCAGAAAGATGGCTCTGTGTGCTACCTTGGGCACGTGTGCCATGGGTTCGCCATCATGGTTCTAGAGTAATGTTCCTGACCCTTGGCAACTTTAAGATATATGGACTTCAACCAGAGAGTGGCAAAGTGATTCTTGGTGCACTCCTTCTCAATGAGCTGTTCTAAAGAAATCTTTTGTACCACAGCGTAAAGGGAAAGAAGTGATATCAGATGCCTCATGACACAAATACCATCCGTCAGTAGACATCTATTAGATGTGAGAAAAGACAGACACCCTTAAAATATATTGCATTCTCTCCTTTCCCATCATAATTCATTTAATTCACCTCAAAGGGCTGTTGTTGTGGGGGGAAAGGAGGAAGGAGTATTAGGTATATTTGCTGCCTTGACTTATTTACAAGAGTAATATTAATTACTTATTAATTCCCACAACAGTCAAATAATTTTCTTAGACTGTATTACTATTATTCTTCTCTTCCTTACTAGTATCTACCTCTTTCCACTTATTACTATAACCATGTTTCTTGTATCTTACAATTTATATTGTTTTTGTTAGTTTCCTAGTACGATTTGAGAGCTTATTAGTAACCTTGACTATCACCAAGTATTGTACCATTTTATTCTTGATGAATGTATTTTATTCTCTTTAAAGCATATACACCAAAGACAAATTCCTTGTGTGTCCAATCACACTTGCCCAATAAAGAATTCTATTCTGTTCTATAGTAAGTTGGGATAAAAATCTAATATATCAAAGAACACTGGCAGCACTCAAGGACTTCAGAATATCACCCTAATGTCTGAAGGGATAGTTTTGGTGCATTGAAGGAAAAGGCTTTTGCTGAAAAGAAAACCATGGTTTTCACCATTAATGGGAGGGAAAGGAATGACTTTATATGTGTGATGTCCTCATCCACATTAAATATGATGCCTCATGTACAGAGTGATATCCTGAGATACCAGTTCATGGCTTGAACTGAATAACAGACCTTAAATGTCTTCTAGTCCAATCCCCTACTCAAGAAGGAGATGCTATACCATTTCAGACAAATGGTTGTCCAATCTCTTCTTGAAAACCTCCAGTGTTGCAGCACCCACAATTATTGTTCTGTCAGGAAATTTTTCTTTCGCTCTAGATTGCAATTTTCTTTAATGATCTTCCACTTGTTACTTCTTTCTTCAGGTGCTTTGGAGAATGGATTGTCCTCCTCTTCTTTGTGGCAGCCCCTCAAATATTGGAAGACTGGTTATCATGTCACCCCTAGTCCTTCTCTTTGTTAGGCATGCCTAGTTTCCTCAACCATTTGTCATAAAATTTAGTTTCCAGACTTCTAATCATCTTTGTTGCTTTTCTCGTTGCTTTTCTTTTTTTACATTGTGGTGTCCAGAACTGGACAAAGTATTCCAAATGTGGTCTTACTAAAGCAGTATATAATGGTACTAATACTTCTTCAGGAGATCTTGATACTATTCCTGTGAATGCAGCCTAGGTTTGCATTGGCATTTTTGGCAGCTGCAACAGGTAGCAAGCCATCATTCTAGGCCAGTTCACACAGCTACAGGGTTAGTGGCCAGCTGGGATGGGCTCCCAGGCGGAATATTAAGTCGGCTATTGGGTTTCAGTTGCAAATTGGCTGCCACCAAGACGGTTATAAATCGCTTTCGAGGCACGGCTGAAGGGATTGTCCTTTCTCCAGCACAGTATAATTCATTAGGGGGCGCTTTAACTGTTTATAACGGCTATTTTTTTATTTTTTTTTTCGTGTAGGTTGGTGAGGTGTCTTCACACTATGGATTGGGGTCTCAAGGGCCGCGAACCTTCTCCAAGATGGCGTTCGACTCCCGCCTTTCCCCTCCCCCACCCCAGTCGAAGCAGTCCTCTTTGTCTGCTGCGGCAAAGCAGCACCGCATTGCTGACAAGGGCGGGAAAGTAGGTCGTTGGTGCCACGCCCACTTTTCTCCTGGCGACCATCTCCCGCAGCTGTTGAGGGAGAGGATGTTAACCAATCAGCTTGCGAGAGACGAATTGGGGCGGCTTGTTGCCCTTACCAACCCATCGTTATTAGTCTTCGTTCACCCAATTACGTCTTGCTTTTTGTGACTCAGGGGCCACGTGATAGCGAACAGACGAGGGGGCTTTTTTCTTGCAGTGACTTTCACTACCCCACCTCTTTTTTTCGCTATGAATATTTAATGAGAAGATAACCAATGGGAAGCGTTTTTTCTGATTACCTCATGCCTGCGGAACGTGCGGAGTGAAGAGTCGGGCCAGTTTTACAAAGCGAGTTTATCTGCATATTCATGAGGTAGGCGGTCCTCATAGAAGGTATATAAGAAGAAGCGCGCGCAAACTGCCCGTAGTTCGCGCTGGGACTTCGAGGGTTGTACTTTGGTTTGTGCCGCTGCTAAACTACATTGGTAAGAGGGTCGCGCGTGTTGGTCATAAAGGAAAAGCGTACGAGAAAAATGATGTAAATAGAGGCAAAACGAAGAGGGAAGTCGGAAAATAATTTTTAATTAATATAATTGGGGCAAGTGGTGGATATAGTAAAGTATAGGTAAGGTTATTATTTTAAGTGCGAGAATTTTTGTTTTTAGCTGGTAGTGAGTTGGATGGTGGTTTGCGGAAAGGACAAAATGGTTTCCAACCGGCTTTTCGGGCAAACCTCAAAATGGCGCCTAAAAGGATTGATGGATAACGGAAGCGCATGCGTTGAACAGCGGACTAGTTAAAGGTTTTACCTGCGCATGCGCTTCAGTTACCGCGCGCCCTCTGCTGGTGTAACTTGTGCCCGGCGCGCATGCGCGGAAAGGATACCGTTATTTTTGAGGTTAGATTGACGGGATATATAAATAAATATAATTAAATACGAAACCAGACTTTATGACGCATGGCTAAATGTTATCCGTTACTGCTGCTTTTACGTGGAATATTTCAATATATTAATTTTTGCATATGTATCCTGCATCGATCGTCAATTTTATTTATAGCCAAATAGCTTGATTGTCCCAAGTTTTAAGGTTCTTTTTGACACCATAGTGCATTGCAACTCTTAATAAATCGATCTTCCGAATACTTCAGGTAAACTTAAAAGGTGCTCATAGCTGCAGAACTAAGTGCTTGCTTGTTTAAAGTGTCAAAACAAAGCTGAGGAATTAAAAAAAAAATACATGGTGTAGCTTGACTCTCATTTTTCACAAAACATTTTCAGTGTTTGCTTACCCAAGATTTAAATACAAATTTGCTGAAGTTAATAGGAATTATGTCATTTTTGTATGAGTGACCAAAATTGTACTTTTGAATCTTTGATCCAGCTAAAATGGGAACAGTGTTTACTAGGCTTGGATTTCAAAACAATGTGCTTTCTTTGGTGGATACTAAAATTGACTTTGATTTCTTTTTCAGAAAAGAAATGGCATCCGATGAGGGAAAATTATTTGTTGGTGGACTCAGTTTTGATACCAATGAACAATCACTTGAGCAAGTGTTTTCTAAATATGGACAGATATCTGAAGGTAAAAAAATGCCCTAATGTCCTCTTATTTATACTGCTGGAAGTTTATAGAAGATGGTTTCTCTTTTGAAAATCCAAGAGTGTTTAGCCATACAGAAATTTTGTTCTTATGGTAGCATTTGTCACATGGAAATTTTATGGGAATAAAGATAAACACACTATATTCTCTTCCATATAGTTGTCGTTGTAAAAGACAGAGAAACACAGAGATCCAGAGGGTTTGGCTTTGTAACCTTTGAGAACATTGATGATGCAAAAGATGCAATGATGGCCATGAATGGGAAGGTGAGGAATTCTTACTCTCACTTTTAGCAAGCAAGAGAGATAACATGCTGTGTATTGAATAGATCCATAGACTTTGTGATTGGTTAATGTTTCATATTTACTATTGATTAAAACCCCTTTTTTAAATTACCATAGGTAATTTCTGTAAATACAGCAAGATTGATTCATAATCATCATTTGATACCAAAACTGGTGTTAGTAAAAATTAATATTAACCTGCATAAAAGAGGCTTGTGAACCACCCTGTTGATTTGAAGTTTCATTGTTCTTTAGTCTGTTGATGGCCGCCAGATCAGAGTTGATCAAGCAGGCAAGTCCTCTGAAAACCGGTCTCGTGGATATAGAGGGGGATCAGCTGGAGGCAGAGGCTTTTTCCGTGGAGGCAGAGGTAGAGGCCGTGGATTTTCTAGAGGTGAGGTTCTGTTTTCCAGTAATTTGTAGCATCTGGTTTAGAGTTGGTTGAATTTGTTTCAATGTTTGCATTGTTCTCTCTTCCAGGTTCTGGAGACAGAGGTTATGGGGGCAGCAGATTTGAATCTAGAAGTGGGGGATACAGTGGATCCAGAGACTATTATGGAAGCAGGTATGCATCTGACAAGTGAGATGCAATGTAATCTGGAAGTCCTGTGTACTTTGTAGGTACTGATATCTTTAGTGAACCTGTTGCCTTCTTTCTGCCTTCCTTAGCAGAAGTCAAGGAAGCTATGGAGACAGGCCTTCCGGAGGGTCCTATAGAGACAGTTATGACAGTTACGGTAAGTCTTAAATCATGAGGGAAGGCGGATGTGCTGACATGGGAATTGTATGGAGCCACTCTTGATCTTGCAGTGACAACTTTGGAAATACTTTAAGGTTTGCTTGGAGCTTTTGCTGGCAGCCTTTCTCTGCCCATGAGAGGCACCACTCCTTTGGCAGGCCCTAAGCACTTGTGCCACGGAAAAGCAAAAATCCTCATTTAATGCATGTGTAGCTCTAGTTGGATCCAAAGGCAAAGCATCCATAACTAGTTTTCTGAAGCTGAAAAGAACACCCAGAATCCTCAAGGCCAGAAGGAAAAAGAATACAAAATGGGTGGGACGAGATAGCAAGCTAGTGTTTGAAGTGCTTGGCAAACAAGTAGGGGAGGAAAAATTGCTGGAACTTGTCTGTGCTTCAGTGCCTTTACAACTCTGCCTGCTTCTTGTCCTCAGCTACACACAACGAATAAAAAACCTTCCTGGCTCAAGATCGTCCTTCCATTGGCTGTATTTATAAAGATTTTTGGAGCTTCGCTGAAATCGTTCTTGTGTAGTCATCTCCTTTGTATTCTCACTTTTGTAGTAAACTCGCAATTCTGATCTTGTCAATAACACAGCCTTGACAGCTTCTAATATGTAATGGTCTGTTCAGACTCAAAGAAAGCGTTGGGTTTTTCTCGAGTGTTTTAATTTTTTAAAGCACTTAAGATTTTAGTTCATTTGTGAGCAAAGGCGTGTATGTGTTTTAGTTTTTTTTGTGTGTTTTTTTAAAAGACCGGAAGGTTTGGGGCCCCATATCTGTTTTTCTTTTGAGCAAGAAAGGACCTTAATTGTTCAGTAGAAGCTGAGCAAGCTGTGAACTCTTTTTTGTTTAGTCAATCGTTTTTGTTAAAAATTTAATCAACCTTTAGTGTAGCAAGGTACTGTAGCCTGGGTATGAATTTTAAAAGGCAACCCACCTTGATATATCTAAAGAAATAATTTTGCTTGTATGTTCAACCTGCATTAAGAGACTTTAACTTGTATGCCATAAAATTTAACCCAGAGAGACCAGATTTTACTACCCAAAGGGTTCATTGGAAAAATGTTTGTTTCTATTGTCCTTTTTTTACTGAAAGAAAGTATGCCTAATTCAATTGTTGTAACTTTGAAGTGGTGAAAAAGGATTTCTTGTACAGTTTTCTTTGGCTTCACGAAGCCTATTAAAAGTCCATCTGAAAAAAAACTGCTCTTGAAATGTTACATCTTGCTGCACAACACAAGTCTGGATGAACGTTGAAACTGTACAGTTAGATAGGAACGAAGTAGTAAGTGGAACGCTATAACGGAGGGAGAAAATTAGGCCCCACATTTCTTGTGAACAAAAAATGTAAACAATGCTAATGCTGTACTTTATTAGGCCTAATGACATCAATTGGACAATTTGAGGATGATTGAAATGAATACTGGAAGGACCTCACAAATTTTGCCCTTAAAACAGTCATTTAGCTTTGGCTGGAATTGTTCCAGCCTTTGAAAGAAATTGGATTTCACTCATTGCTATTTTAATATGCTGTTAGCAGAGTAAGGTTAAATAAGTGGTAGCTCCATACTAATTAAAACAAAAGCTAGCTTATTAACTGAAAATCAGCCAAACATTTAGCCAGCCCATAATGGAGTCTCTTGTTAACTGGGTCAGCTGCCACTAGTCAGTGTTCCAAGGCCAATAATTGTGACCTAATTTAGCTAGCTTTGTCGTTGCCTTTTAAGTTCTAAGAATTTTCTGCTAGCATATGGAAAACTGCAGTGCCTTGGCGAAAAAGAAGTGTTGTGCCTCCAACAGAGAGAACCTCTGAGACGAAAGCTGCTCTCTTGGCTAGTTCATATGTGGGGATAGTCCTGTAATTCGAGGTAACTCTTTTCCTCATGTCCGCATCCTTCCTCCTGTTGAGAGCTCATATATATATATAATTTATTTTTGGAAAGCCTGTTAACCTATGTGAATCACATTTTTTTCTGCCAACCTTGTCCAGCTAAAGCATTTTTTTAGTTTTTTAAAATTCTTCCTTACAATGAGTCTTTGGCTTTTATGGCATAACTTTGCAGTGGGTCAGAAGGGGGCATACGTGCAGCCATCTCTTTGCCAGTAGGGTTAGATGAAAGATGGGGAGCTGATTTCTGCTCATCTCTGGAGATTCTTAAGATTAAGTCACGTAACCTTAATGTTCTTTGCCATCTTGTTTGCATTTTAACTTTTTCCCCATAGCCCACACTGTTCTTAAGCAGCCATTATCAACCGTGACTAACTGCTTTTTGAGGGATCAGGTGCCATTGGCCGGTCCGAGGGAAGCGTCTTGGAACAGTTGGCCCAAGCTGGGTTCTTGTGTTACCTTTGTGGAAGCCCTTTGTAGGAAACGCTGCTTGCCTTGTTGAAGGGTGGGCAGGGTAGAAATTGTAGCATTTGCTCGGTGGATACAATTTTTTCTAACACAAGTTTGTCTTGGCAGGTTGATGGAAGAAACGGACACTTGAGCCGGAAATGGATGTTTCAACGCTGAGGACCAAAGTCTTTAACTGAAACCGTCAGCTTTGCACACAGGTATTGGTCTTGTGCAAGGTTTCTCTGGCTCCTTGGTTGCTATGGCAGAAAAACTACGGAAGTGGCTGCTTTTAGCTACCTTTAAAGGAAAAACCCTCTTTAATTTCAATTCCAAAGCAAAATTCATTGAATCTTAACAATGTAGAATCAGATTTTAATACTTTTTTGCTCAATCTTTCAGCTGCATGTTTCTTGGAAGAGGATCAAGAAGGATCATGGCAATTCTGAAGGAAAACAGGATTGAATTAGAATGCTCTGAATGATCCAAGAGGACATGTACAGAACTTAATAAAACAATAGGGCTAAAAACTTGGGTGGTGTGAATGTTTATAATTGTGAGGATAATACTTAAGGAAATCCAGTCCTGTATTCCCTTTTTGCAGACCAGTCGGAATTGGCACAGGCCAGATACAGGCCACACCCATGCAGGCTCTGCAAAGGCAAACATCACAAATACAGTCCGCGATGCAATTGGGTTTGATATCCCTTCCTTTTTGCATGAAAGCCAGCTGGGTAACTGGCCCAATCTACCTTGCCACCTAGGGAGGTTGTGAGAGAAATGGGAACATAAGTTTCCCACTTTGAATTATTTATAAAGGGATTTTTTTTTAAATCGTATATTTGGTACTAAGTAGAAATTGAACATATCCATTGATAAGGGGGCAGAGCAAATGAGTCCCACAACTGCCCTCTCTTTGCTTAGAGTTGACAATATCCCAAATGAGACATGGCAAAATGCAGTTAGGTAGTCAGTTTTACAGTAATACCTTTTCCCCCTAGTTTAACAAGCTAATATATTGAAAGATGTACATATTAATGCAGAATTAAGTCAAAGTGTTCGTGGTTTAGTTTATAACTTACCTAGTACATTAAATGGAAGTTTTCATTATTTTCTGCAGAATAGTTAGGCATTCCTCAATTTACAGAGCTTGAGCTTTTTTTTAAAAAAAAGTGTTCAAGTCACTCCCACATTGAAGATAGCAGAAAATAGCATCATCTGTTTCGTTTGTGGGAAGCTACAATAAGACAGCGCAGCTCAAAGGCTTTGAAAGTATAGAATTCAGTTCCCTCCCTCCCCGAACAGGTTGAGAAACAATTTTGGCAGCATATGAAATTAGCTATATGCTCCCTTAAACAAAGCTGACTCAATCTAAATAATGGAGTTGAACAACAGGTGGAGAAGCAGTCCGTGAGGATCCTGGTTTGTCCTTGTGAAATGAGCTGCAGAGCTAAGTATCCAACAGATGGGGGCTATTTCTGCAGCTCCTGAGGAAAGGTTATAGGAAATATAGCAGACTAGTTGGAGAGGGGGAAAACCCATTTGCCAGCAGAAAAAACTAGCTTTCATGAGGTCAAGCTTTGTGGCCAGCTATAGCTAAGCATTTCCATAAGGCCGTTCGTCTCATTGATGCTTAAAAGAATTATTTAACTAGGTTTGGAATTGCAGGTTGCTAACAAGCTGTTTTACTGATACAGAGCAAGGTGTTCAGAGGCCCTCGACCTCCTGTGTAATGGGATGCTTTGTCCCATTCCTGGGTCTTTAGTAGTTATAGCAGTTCTCAAGCCAAGATTTAAGCCCACTTGAAGTTAGGATGTGCAGTTTCTAAACGTTAACAGAATAATTGCTTGAAAAATTGCTGATACCTTTAGATGACTAGTTGTAGAAAGACAATCCCTGGATGGAGCTTCTATTCTAAACATGAAATTCCCTGCATGTTAGTTGGAAAACCTCCCCATTCTTAATTCTGCAGAATCTTTATATAAACATCTCAATTTCCTGTAGGACAGATGTTGGGAGGCTTATTGGGGCTGCTGATGGTAAAATATCTAGAAGGTTTGGAGCTTAGAAAAGCTATAAATACTGTAAACATGCATTACCCTATATTTTCAGCCTGCGGATTATTTAGCCCACCTAAATCCTACAAAGACATTTGCCATTTTTTTCTGCATGTTTCTTAATTCCTTGAAAAACAAGCTTTTTTGTGTAGCTCATCCATGGAAGGTTTTCCCATTTTGTACATATGTCCAGAGGTGACTGACCAATGACTGGCATCCAAGGGGATGAAGCTCTTAAACTGGGTTTAGTAGATTCTCCCATTCTAACTTGGTTCTTGGATGCCATTCCCCTGTATGGTTCCTGCAATCAATGCTGTAGGTTCCTCCAACAGATAGTTGTGTCCCTGTGTATTTCAAGAGGCATAATGAGAACGTGACACATTTTCACCAAATAGCTGACTGCAGGTATAGATGTTCACAAAAACACATTTATGAGGAGAGCAATAATTCTCTACCACCTGTTTTCTCCCCTTTTCTGGATGGGTGGGGTGGATTTGTTTGTCCAAATGCATCCTGTTTTATCAATTCCAGTTTTCCAATAGTGCTTTGGAGTCTAGAAGCAGCTTTAGTATGTTGCTCAAGCTTGGCAACTAAGATGGTTTTCCAACTCCCAGAATTCCCCAGTTAGCATGGCTGACGGGAATTCTGGGAATTGAAAGCCATGCCTCATTAAAGCTGCCATGTTTAAGAGTCACTGCTATGGATTGACATGTTGATTTTAACCTGAGGGAATCAAACATGGAACAGAACAGTAGGCAAGTACTGAGGGGGAAAGGGTCCATAGACCTTTTGCAAGCAAGCCGTGGGGACCTTACTGGACAAAATCCTGTTTTCCATATATCCATAAGAGCAAGATTCCTAGTTAGGATAGACTGCATGTGAGTAGCAAAAATGGATTAATCCCCTGGATCTCCACCTCTTGCAGCTACATAAAGAATTCACTTATCAGGTTGGCAGTAAACTCATTTTCTCCCTTTTTTATTGGACCAAAGGCCAGATGCAGGTAATCGAGTTATGACTAATGGGTCTCTCAATGGTCATGAACTGAGTCACCCATGTGACTGACTAAATTTTCTAAATGTTTTTGTGGCAGCTAAGCACAAATCACTGGTGATCAAGCAAAGCAATTGTTTGCTGTGGGTGTGGTTTTGCCAAGAACTGCCAGGTTTTGACAAAACTACACAGCAAACTCATCACTTCATAGATGTCTGTTTTTTGCAAAAACATAAAACTTGGGATGCTGCAAATGGCTGTAAATGTGTCCCAGTTCTAAGCACCAGACGTTGGGTGTGTGACCATGGGAGGGGGCCACCGTCAGAATTCCAATTCCGGGTCATAAGTACTGGGATCCCTGGGATGGTCTGTTGCAACTTCAAATGATGGCTAAATGGCTGGTCCTAAATAGAGAATTAACTAATCGGAATACAGCTAGTCCTGGACTTAAGATGGTTGAGTGACCATTCGAAGTTACAACAGCACTGAAAAAAAGTGACAGTTTTTCACACTTGAACCCATTGCTGCATCTCCATGATCACGTGATCAAAATTCAAGCACCAAGCAAACCTTAAAATTTGGATGCTTTGGCAACTGATTCCTATTTATGACGGTTGCAGTGTCCCGGGGTCATGATCCCCTTTTGTGATCGTCTGACAAGCAAAGTCATTGGGGAAGCCAGCGTGACTGAACAGTGTTGCATACTTAAGAACTGTAGTGATTCACTTAACTGCAGCAAGAAAGATAATTAAATGGGGCAAAATTCAATTTAAATGTCTCGGGAACCCTGCAAGTACCAAACACAACAATAGCAGTGAGATACTTATCCTTCCCAGCAGAGGGCGCTGTCTAGCAAGAGATACCATTTCTCTGTTCAGAAAAACCAAATGCTTAGGAGAATAGAATGAGCTGGAAGGGACCTCCGAGATCTTCTAGTCCACCCCCCACCCACCCCCACCCCGCTCGAGCAGGAGAACCCATACCGTTTTAGAAAAGTGACTGACTGTAGACTCTTCTTAAAAACATCCAGTGATGGAGCGCTCACGATTTCTGGAGGCAAGCTGTTCCACTGGTTAATCATCCTCACTGTTAGGCAGTTTCTCCTTAATTCCAGGTTGCTTCTCTCTTTGATTAGTTTCCAACCATTATTTCTTGCCCTGCTCTCTGGTGCTTTGGAGAATAAGTTGACCCTCCCTCTTCTTTGTGGCAGCCCCTCAAATACTGGAATACTGCTATCATGGTCATCCCTAATCCTTCTTTTCTCTAGACTGGCCAAACCCAAATCCTGCAGCCGTTCTTCATACGGTTTAGTTTCCAAGCCTTTGATTATCTTAGTTGCTCTTCTCTGCACTTTTTTCCCAAAGTCTCAACACTTTTTTTTTTTTTTTTTGGTAATGTGGTGACCAAAATTGGAATCCGAACGAACAAGAAACTTAAATCAGCCCTCTTGTGTGCCGGGTGCAAGAGATGAGATGCGAATTATTCCAGCACCAGGCAAAGGGAAGGGGTGGCTTGCTTGTGCCTTTGCTCGAAGATGGTTTACCGTTCGTAGCTAGCCAGGTTCACCTCCAGCATGTTGTTTTCCGACTTTTCGTTAAGCGACATGGCCCAACCATCGCCAAGGGAAAGACACCATTTTCAAGGGGGGAATTTTAAATTCTTTGGATCAAAGCTGAATTCACAGCCTTTACATTGCTTTGCCTCCCACCTTTGGCTGCCCCCTGAATTTAGGAAGCCTAAAATTACTGCTTTTTCTGCTAGGCTCAGGGTTTCCCAACTTGAAGATGGATGGACTTCAACTCCCAGCATAGCTGGCTGGGGAATTCTGGGAGTTGAAGTCCACCCATCTTCAAGCCGCCAAGATTGCGAAACCCTGCCATAGGAGCTATTCTAAGCACGGAATCACCCTTTCCAGCAACGTGTGTTTTGCTTGAGAGAATCCGTCCCACGATTTTTCCTTGGGGACCGCTGCCTTCTTTCTATTTTTGCCCATTGAAAACACAGGCGTATTTTCCATTCTGCCTCCCTCTCCGGGTATTCAAATGGTACCATGGAGGCAGCAAATGGAAATTCTGACAAATTAAGCCCTTGCAGATTCCCTCTCTCAGGTGGAGGGAATGTAATAGTCACAGGAGTTGGAAGGGACCTTGGGAGGTCATCTAGTCCAGCCCCCCTGTTCATGCAGGAGAGCTGGTACTAGGGATTCGAACTGCCAACCTTTCTCATCGACCTAGTCAGATGTCTTTCCTTTATTCCAGGCCAATGGGGTTATTCGGGTCTTTCTTCTGCAAAGAAAAATAAAATGAGAAGGAGGTACGGATTGGTTCAATTTAAGCTTCAGCAGATCCTACAACAAGTGGGTTTGGTTTAGATGACCTCTGAGGTGCCCTTCCACCTCCGTTTCTGAAGCAGGGCAAGAGATGCGGGTCTGGCAGCATTCCATCTCCTTTTTTTAGCCAACAATAACGTATGCAAGAATGATACTGGCCTACCTTCCAGGATTGTTGTTATGGCATTCAAGTGAGGATTCTAATTTGAGCCACCGTAGTTTTTATTTATTATTCATTTGTATCCTGCTTTTGTTATTTTTACAAATAACACAAGGCAACAAACATATCCAACACCTCTTCCTCCTCCTCCTATTTTCTCCACAAGAACAACATGTGAGGTGGACTCACTAGACTGAGGGAGATTGACTGGCTCTTCGCTTCAATAGCTTGATATAATCTTCGTTTTCCAAAGTGCTGATCAGTAACAAATGCCAGGGACTAGTAACTTGGTTGGTCCCTCAGTGGTAGACTGTATGCTATTTTCCAGAAGACCACAAGTGAACTATGCTGATAGTTGTTGCTACATTTAATCTTGTTCGAAAGATCGCTGGATATTTGGAGCGAGTGCTGGATATTCCCAGAATATATGGGAATATCTGTTTTAATAGAATAATTTCTATTAAACCTTTGTCTGGTTTAATGCTAAAGCTTCTCTAGCAGCCTGGCTCACAGCCAATCTTGACTGATCTTGCACCAAAAATGAATTGAACGGAGTTAGCATTAGGATGGGAGACCACCAGGAAATACAGAAATGTATAATATAAGGCTTGGAAGTTTTTGGTTTTTTTAAAGAACATAATTTAGGAAGAAAGGTAGCAACCATTTTCATGTTTTCTCTGGGAAAGACCGCACCTGCAATAATAAAAAAAGCTATTCCTTTGCGTATCAACAATGCACAAACTGGCCACAAGCGCACAGCAAGAGCCACAAAATAATGACAGCTCTATGAAACCCTTGTTTCAGCTGATCCAATCTTTTCAGTTGGAGATCCAATCAGGAAATAAAAGAGGAATTTCCTGACAGTTAGAACTATTAAGGAGTGGAACAGCTGCAGTTGTGGGAGCTCCATCACTGGAGGTTTTCAAAAAAAAAAAAGTTTGGGCCGTGATTTAGAATAGAATAACAGAGTTGGAAGGGACCTTGGAGGCCTTCTAGTCCAACCCCCTGCTTAGGCAGGAAACACTATACCATTTTAGACAAATTTGTCCAAGATTTGCGGACTCCTGCCTTAGGCAGGGGGTTGGACTAGAACAGTGTTTCTCAACCTTGGCCACTGGAAGATGTGTGGACTTCAACTCCCAGAATTCCCCAGCCAGC
>JANHFM010006932.1:0-10995 GCA_032468115.1 Grayia smithii
TAGATAGATAGATAGATAGATAGATAGATAGATGATAGATAGATAGATAGATAGATAGATAGATAGATAGATAGAAAAGATAAAACTATGCATAAACATAGAAAAGATACAACTGACTGAGGGATTCAAAATAAGACCACAACAAAACAAGGAAAGGAGCTCCATAGTTACAAAGCCTGTGAGTTCAATGTACAGCCATCGGAACTATCTGTTATTAGGATAGAAGAAAGGAATGAAAGAAATCTAAATCTTATCTCTTCCAGCTAAATAGGAGGACTGGAACAGACAATATGTGAACCTTGGTAAAGCTGCTGCCGCCTAAAAGGATATTGAGCTACATAAATCTAAGTCTCAATGAAGCATTGTCAATCATAATACCACATATTCTAAGGATAACTACAGGCTTACACTACTTTTAACTGTAAAAGTATGCCATGAAGCCATATTAGAAGTCATATAAAAATATTGAGCTAGGGACTCCACTGAAAGGAAACTATATAGAGCCCCAACTTTACATAATGCAGCACTACAGAAGCTTTAACAGATAGAAAAAAAATATTTGGCAACCAACTTTTTCCAGCTTGTCTTCATCATCAGTCTTTCTTCATTAATGATTTACATTTTGGCTGGCAACCCCAGTTTCACCTTATTCTCGTGACATTGGCCATTTCTCATCCCCAGACTGTGATGTAGACAGTCTTATCTCACTTTTTTTAGTACCATAGAGCACCAAATGGCAACAACGCACATAACAAAAGAGAGTGAAGAGTGATATGATCACAATGCTGGCAGCTGTTTGTGTCATTACAGGATTTACAATAAGAAAAGAAGAGAGAGATAGAGTAGTTTTCTGGGAGGTTTTTCAATATAAAATATTCACAACTACAAAAAATGCACTAGAGTAAACTCAATAAAATATCCCTCTAAATTTAAATGGTGATTTTATAATGAGAGAGGAGAGCAACTTAACTCCACAGCATACATTTTGTTCAAACCACAAAGCAAAAAAAAAAATGTTAAAAACATGAAGCTGGACAAAATTTAGACATTTGTCTTGCACTGGAAAGACATGACATAAGGCTCCAGACACTTTGAAAGCACATATTCAATACTTTGAGAAGGACATTTGTGAAGAAGCTCTTCTTCAGTACAGTCATTTATGGACATCAGTTATCAGGGACACTGGGAAAAGGACTTGGATGACTATTTCAGATCATCATAGATACATTTGGGAACAGGTGATTCATCAACAGAAGAACATCAAGTACCAAGATCTCAAGTTAGGAATAGTTTTAAAGGTTAAAAGGCAGCAGTTTAAAATGAATTCAGAATGAGTCTGGCCTGATCTTCCTTCTAAATAAAATTCTATAGTGATATTTTTGCCTAATTTTCAAATATTCAATGGCTTTTCATCATCCAAAGAGATAGTTAACAGGGCATTAAAATGAAAGCTAAGAAGTAGCATTACTAGGTTACAAAACTAATATTGTAGAGGCCATCTTACTCTTCAGTGACAAAATGACAAAGATGGAGCGAAGTCTGCTTTTTTAGAAAGAATGCAGCTGCAGCAGAATAGAGGAAGAGAGATGAATCATCGGTTAACAATATTTACGTCTTGTGTGGACAATTTCAGCTTTGGTATATTGATTCAGATACTTCGAACACTTCCATTTCTCAAAGGTTTCAAATTTTGCAAGTTTACCAGATTTCATGAAGTCTCAGATTCGGATCATCAGAATTGCATACAAGTTGACAATTTTCTCAAATTTGAGGCAATTTTTGTTTGTATCTTTTGGGAGGGTTCCTAGAACAAGTTTTCTATTTTTGATAACAAATATTACATCTTATTAGGAGTAGGACTGAAGCTTGTGGGATTCTAATACATGTGGGTCAGAAATATAAGCAACTTGTCTAGATGTGATTGGGATAACCAAGCAGCTGTGTTGCCTCATTCCATGTTGGAAAATTGAGTCCAAATTTAGAACAGGCTATTAAATTTCATGGCACAGAGAATACCATTGTTGGTTTTATGATCTGCTTTTGTTTCTCAACATACTGATAAAATTTGTGCCTTATAAATGAAACTTTTAATTCATTCAGAGACAAATTTGTGCCTTATAAATGAAACTTTTAATTCATTCAGAGACAATTATTGTATATCATAAAGAACTGGAATGTGTTTTAATTTTCATATAGCTCCTGCAACCATAAATAGCTTATCAACAGAACCAGCCAGATTATGGAAAAGGGCTTCTGATTCTTGTACTAATGGCATTTTTTGCATGGCATCCATTTCCCATGGAGCTGTTTGGGAAAATGCTATACCAAATTATACCAAATTATAGTAATGAGCCAGATGTTGATGTATATAGATAGCCGGAGTGTGTAGATTGTTTAAAATGCTATTACGGTGTGAGAATAGTTATTCTAGTTTGTTTTAGGATTATATGCCACTCACATTCCAAGTTGGCACCTTCACAGCTATGCTATAAGGAAGTAATTCTAAACAGTGCACATAGCTGCCATGTGGTGTTATTACTGTAAATGCTATGCTTATCATTCACCATCAGGCTCAGACGTCCATTTCTCCCTAATTCCCAAAATTGCATTTTCTTTCTCTGGATCAAGACTGTTTCTCAACTCATTTCCTTCAGCTTTTTTTGATTAGGCAAAGAGTAGCAGTGGCTCCCCAGGCATGTAATTCTTACCCCAATGCCTCTAACCAAGGATGATGCTATGAAAGACATCATAATAAACTACAAACTACCCAAGTGGAAATTGCTGAATGTCCTGTTGAATTCTGCAAAAACAACAACACCTCCTGCCCTAGATATTATAACATAATTCAAATTCCATATATTCCACATGGGATCTAATCTTGATATGAACTGAATATGAACTTGGTAGATTTAGCATTCCTCTTTCTGATGTGCAGATATGAACAACTGTGTGTGTGGGTTTTTTAAATTCTGTTACCAGGTGAACTGCTTTTAACTCCGTCAGACCACTACTGGGAATATCATCCCCATCATCTACACACTGAATTTGAGGGTTTTGGAGACAATCATTTTGCAGAGCTCCAAAGTGTACAGCCACCACAACTCCAGCAGCTCTACCGGCACATGGAGATAGAACAGATGCATGTTCTTGACTCTGGGATCCCTGTCACACATCTTGGACTCAACCACAACCATCAGGTACAAATCTGTGCCCAGATAATCCAAATGTAGATATTTCTCTAGGCAGATAACTGCATATGCAAGGATTATTCCTATTTTATAATGTTTGGTTTAATAAAACTAGGACAAATTAATACCACCACAAAGACCATTTTAAGAGAATAGACTAAGCATTATACATATCACTTTTGTTTAATATTTTAGAAAGCAGATACACCTTTTCCAGGCTGTTAACAGAAGGGCTAAATTATCCATGCAATTAAATGCATCATTTGAAGTTATATTATTATCAGTTTTGGTGGTTGTTATTTTTTTAACTAGAAATAGCAGGTGGAATCAACAGAGTGAGACCCAGGGAACAGTTTATTTTTAATGTGCTATTCCCTGCCAGGGTTGCAATAAAAATACTCTCCTGATCAGCTATCAGCCCAAGGAGAGACATTCTCAGTAACCATGAATGAAAGAGAGGAATAGGGCTGCTTATTCTTTGTCTTCTTCCTTTCTTTGCAATGTAAAGGAGTTGGAATTGGGCACCCAATACATTTAAAATATTACCATCCCCATCATCATACATCTACCCAAACATTTTTCCATGTAGAAGGGAATGGAAAGCACTCATACATTTTTCTTCATTCTTGTTCTTGTGTTGCCTGTTTAGGGAACACCACTGTTGGTCTAGATGTTGACTCTTAGTGGCCAGTGTTGGGTGTAACCAAGCAGTTATAGCCACTCACTGTAGTTAATATATTTCTTGTTCCCTTTAGAAAATGCTCACTGTCTGTCAAATAGCATTAATATCACACATTCAACACTTGGAATAGTAGAATAGAGGCAACACATTAATTCCTTGAATATCAAGGTTTGTTCAAAGGTGCTGAGAATAGGCAAAAGCAATTTTTCTGATTTAACGTTAGGAAAAATATCCTGTCAGTAAAAGTGGTTTCCTAGAAGAATCCCAAACTAGGCATACCATAACTGGGCTGCCAACCTCTGGATGATCTCTATATGGCACCAAAAAGTCATAGGATATTTTAAACTGGATTTCTCCTGAAGGTGAATTGTCTCCCAAAAGTACCTTTTCTCTCCACCCCAAGTAGACTGAGGACATGGTGTTCCATACTTAAAACCACACTTTAAAAAAAGATTAGTAAGAATGGAATGGAGATTTTAGATATTCCATCATCCTTTTAAATTGACCTTCACCATGTCAGCTTTTTCCTTCTCATTCTTCCCCGAAGTATAACAGTTTAATACTAGGGACAGTTAATTCTCCATGCAAAACTCACAGAGACATCTCATTAGCATAAATGGAAATGTTTCACTTCCCCCCAGATTTTTCCAGAATGTCACCACTGGAAGAGCTTCCAAATTGTCACTGAATTTCCACTGTAGTAAAAATGTGCCTCAGTCACTCCTCTCTGGATGTTTTATAAGTCTTAAACAAAGGCCTTGTTTTCCCTGAGTCTTCTTTAGCTGTTTCATATGATGGACCTTTGCTCTGAATTTAATTTTAAATTAAATGTTGGTAGGCAATCTAATGCCTCCATTTAAGCTGCAGTTTAACTATAAAGAGCTCAAGGTGACTCTGTGGTTAAGGTCAGTAGTTTTACCCTTGAAGAGCTGGCAGGAAATGTACACACAATATTACTCAATCCCAGCCCGTTCCACTGTAGTCATCTCCAGTTAATCTGTCGAGTCATTAACCACCCATCATTTTACCCCTGAAGCAATTTAATTGCAAATTCCTTACTGAGATGTTTTGGAACAACTTCTACATCAACAGAAAAACCTCAGAAGTCCACGATCTGACTGCTAGAATAAGTTACAAACTAAGAACCATTTTGTATCTTCTCAACGTGCCCCTTCTTACCTCCCTTGCTTCAGATCTAATAAGTTTTGTCACTTATTTCCTGTACCCAGGAGGAAGCAGAGAGGTTTGCTTCTGTAACCTAATGACAAACAAAAACAGAGTTAACCAGTATATTTGGATTTTTCCTGCAATGGTAGCCTGTCCTTTTCCATCTTTCTGTGAGATGTCCTGATAAGGTAGACACAAATTTGCAGCTGCTTAGGAGATGTTTGAAAGAAAGACTACTTTATCCATCTTCATTCTTCGCGTGCCTTTCCCTTGTATGACTTATCTGACAAGCTCATATCTCTGAACAGGTTACCTTTATGCCTCGCATGTGCGTGTATCCCTCTCATCAGCGCAGCTCTGATGAAGAAGATCTAGAGAGGCAGAGTCCACCCTTGGAAGTATCAGATGGAGAGACTGAGGTTGGGGAACCCATTCCTAGGATTATGAATGGAGAATCAGGTTAGCAACTATACCACAGAAGCTGAAGTCTATATTTTATCCTAACTTTTTCTTGTTCCTGTTCTTCTTCCTGTTCTATCATTGCTTCTCTGACATCACTTACCTTTATAACTCTACTATCTCAAAACTGAAATGTCGTTTTCTTTTGATAACTCCTTCCCTATCTTTATTAAGTTTTCTCTCATGGCTATCTTGTATTTCCCCCCCATATCTTATGCTAAACACATTGAGCTACAAACATACTCCACAGTTCTCGATCTGCAGCTACAGTCTCCACATCCTTCCATTTAAGACTGATCCTTTTCAGATCTTCCTGAAATATTTGGTTTCAGGTTTTCTTTGACTTTTCTTTTTTTCTCTGACCAACTGGTGGAATCCAACTGATTTTGGTCTTTGATCAGCTGATAGTTGCTCTGATGTCAGGCCTGGAAGCCATTGCATTACATTGGGCCTTCAGGCCTGCCACGTTTCCTACTGTGGGAAATTGGGAGGGGGGAATTGTATGGAGCATGAGTGATATATAACCATGATAACATTCTTTTCTCAGAGAGTCAAGGACATCTTGCCCTGCACCTGGAGGGCTGGAACTGGGGGGCCTCTCCAGCTGGGATGGTGCTGTGATTGGACCATGTGATGGACATGTGGGTGCTGGGGCAGGGACTTGCACTTTCTTTTGGGTGGGGAAAACCTGAAAGCTTTCAGATTCGGGTTTTCCCAGATGTGCCAATATGACATCTCTAATAAAATGAAACTTTGAGGAACTTCTAACCTCAGAGTCTTCTTTTGTTGGGGTTGTTACTTGGAACCCTGACATCTGATTGTTTTCCCTTCAAGCCACTTTTCAAATATTTTAAAAAGAAAATGTTTCATTTAATTCCTTAATTTAGGTTTCAAGTGAAAACTACAGATTCATCCTCACATTTTGCTTACTGGCAGTTTGAAGACACCTTGATAACCATTTTTAAGGGGCATGTCCTGATGGTATTGCCTTCAGCTCATCTCCTAGCTTGCTGTAAATGCATTTTGAAGTTGTCTTTGGTTGATCTACTGTTAGTAGTGTTTTCCCTCTTCTCCTGAACCTTCCCATGTGAATAATCTCTCACATTTCAGTGTCAAGGCTGGAAGTGTTGTCAAGGGCAAGGATCTGTTCAGGGGTGCTATTCAGCAGGTTCCGACAGGTTCTGGAGAACTGGTAGTGGAAATTTTGAGGAGTTCAGAGAACCGGCAAATACCACCTCTGGCTGGCCCCAGGAATGGGGAGGGAATGGGGATTTTGCAGTATCCTTCCCCTGTCATGCCCACCAAGCCACACCCACCAAGCCACAACACACCTACCAAGCCATGCCCACAGAACCAGTAGTAAAAAAAATAGAATTCCACCACTGGGTCTGCTCTACTTTTATTGGCTACTTAAATCATTATGAGCATGTCCCCTTCCTGTCCAGTATCTGCACGCTGACATTTGTGACTATCTTGGCTTGGACTGTGAGAGAAATCCAATACTATGTTTTGCAGCCTGCAGCCTATGGATAAACTTGCAAGTTCCCACCCTGTTTTTCATGGAGAACCCAACATCTCACCCGGGTGATACCCCTCTACAACCCTAACAAAACACAGCAGCAAAACTCAGAATCTGATTGTGAGATTTTCCAGAGAATTGATAAAATAGCAACTAGAAAATAGATGCTCCTAGTTGTAATAAAATCAGAGCTAACAGTCCCAAACACCTGATCCTGCCATCTCTGTGAACATCAGTGTATTGTTGCTATATGTGTGATAGGCCTCAAAAGATGAAAAGATGGGGATGACGCAGTCTCAGCCAGAAAAGGGTTATCCATATGCCATAAACTATAGTTTATAAAATATAACTATATTTACATATAATGCTAAGACAATACCAAACTTCATTATGATTATGTGCAATGATTTTAAACCCACAAAATCCATATTCTGTGGAGTCCTTAGTGTTCTCTGAGCTTGGTTGTTTTTTTGCAGACGTTTTGCAAACCAAAAAACATCTTCAGTACTAGTAGGGAGTGAGGTTTGCTGTCATTTATATACTAGTGCTTGCCCTGTCAATGTTGGAGGGAGTAGTCCAGTGGTGGGTTTCTCCCAGTTCGGCCCAGTTCACGCGATCCAGTAGTGGTGACGGTGTGATGTCACTGAACTGGTTCTCTGCGGGTGGGACCTAGACCCACCCGTGCGCCCATACTTACGTTTCTCTGCTCTGCGCATATGCAGAGTGCTTGTTTCGAGTTTTTTTCCAAGGAGAATAGTTAGTGCACATGCGCGGAACGTGTGTTAGGTGCGCATGCGAGCGAAGTGAGAATGTGTGCGCCAATCACATGCAAAGCGCATGCATGAAGAGAACCGGTGGTAAAGGTAAGTAGAACCCACTCCTGGAGTAGTCTTGATGATTCTTTGATTGCCTGTTGTTTACTGTTAGCTTGTTTGGCAGTTCCTTGAATTAGGTATGGTTTGCTTCTTGATTGTTGGTCTAATATTAATCCTGATTTTAATCTCTGCTCATCTGGATGTTGATTGCTGGGAGGAACTGTTTTGGTCTTTTTGTTTCTTTTGACTTTTTGATTGTCTCTTTTGAATGATATGTAGATGTTGCCTAAGCCTCTGTGCATGTTGATGGCTGATTTGTTCGAGTGCCAGGCTTTCAGGAATTCTCTAGCATTCTCGGATGGTTTGAATTCCTACATTAGTTTGGAAGTATATGGCAAAAATAGTACTTGGTTACAATGCAATCATTACAAACCACTGTTAGTTGTATACAAAGAAGCTTCTGATATTCCTATTACCCTTCATGCAGTGCTTTTTCTATTTCTTCTTACAGGTAGTAAGAAGAAAATCCGATTATACCAATTTCTTCTCGATCTGCTTCGGAGCGGAGATATGAAGGATAGCATCTGGTGGGTGGATAAGGAAAAAGGCACATTCCAGTTCTCCTCTAAGCACAAAGAAGTACTGGCTCATCGCTGGGGCATTCAGAAAGGCAACCGCAAGAAAATGACCTACCAAAAAATGGCACGAGCATTGCGAAATTACGGGAAGACTGGGGAGGTCAAGAAAGTGAAGAAGAAGCTCACATATCAGTTTAGTGATGAAGTGATGGGAAAGATCAGCAGTGATAGAAAAAGCTTTCCTCTCTGAATGAGAGTCCAGGATTCCCCCAAAAGCCAAATTGTAGAGACAAATATGGGTTGGACTTAAGAAAAGAATTCCTGTAACATCTCTGGACCCTCATTCTTACCTTATTGAGGTTTTCATCAACATGTTCTCTGGTACGAATTCTCTTTTCAGCTTTGACATTCCTTACAGGTTTTTTTTGCATGTATGCAGCAAGCTGAACACAGTAGGGACTGTTTTTAAAGAGAAAGAAATGTGTAGATATGTTCTTTTCAGAAAATATTTGATTGTGCTGTAATTAAAATACATAGCCAATGAAGTGTTTTTATTTCTCAGACAGTATTAGTTGATCTTCGAAGACTACCTTAACCTATAGCTTTTAAATTAGCATTAATAAAGACTCTGGTATATTTCTCCATGGCTAGAGAGAAATCTGCAGAACTTGGAAACATATCTTATAAGTATTAATAACATTGAATATTTAATAAAATCAGATATAATGAAATCATTTCTTCTGCATTAATCCAGAATATAATCTTATCTGTTTTTGAGTCATATTATAAATAGACCTCTCCAAGCCCTAATGGAGATGTTGGAGAAAGAACCCAGGGTGGAGAATCTTCTTGATCCAAATGGATCCATTACTGTGGAGCTGTAGGCCTTGCCTTTCTTGTGGTATACATACTTCAGTTTCCTTGGGCACAGAAGCAGTATGATGTACAACAGCATGAACTGTTACTGCTTCCCCAATAGTGACATTGAAATAGTTCTTCCTTCTGATCTTCTAAGCTGCTGCTTCATACTGATGTAAAGATTGTACATCATTCTGTAAAACGAAGTTAGAGACCTCTTTGCAGTTAAGAGAACCATATAGGAAGCATAAATGTATACTGATGGTAACTAATGTAAACCCTTGCAGATAAAAAATCTTGGTCATGGGTCTCCATTGCAAACCCCAATGACATCAAGGGGTTGTGATGCAAATAATAAGAATTATGCATTTACATTATCACATGCAATGTCACAAGCACACAATGTACACCCTGTGGTCTCAGTACAATTTTTCTCAATTCAGAGAATTACCGTACATATATATCTTCCTGCCTTGAAATTACTGAGCTTGGTCATATTAATCATAGGGAGCCACAGTTACAAGCATGGTTTTCCTCAACCAACACAATGTCCTTGCAGGTAAGAAATTATGTGTTATGGAAGCCATAATCCTGTTCCCAAAGCACTGAGGTCATGGCATTAAGCCATCCCAGGATCTTGTCTCTTCTCTCTAATACTTGATGGATTCAAGGTGGAGAAAACAGACCTCCTTCTATCAAAAAACTGCAGAGACACAGAGGTGGAATTTCCCATTCATTTCAAGAACCAAGAGAGGTTGCTTCTCTCTACCTTTAAAGTGATTATGAGAAGAGGGTTTGCTTTGAGAAATCTTTTTTTCAAATCTTCCTTGGCAGTTATTGATTCTTTATGAAGAAACATTTTTCTATAGCAAATAATTAAGAGTTCCTGTGCTGTTTAGTTCCTGTGCGGCTTTCTGAAATATTCACTAACGCTTAATTTCACTCTATAACTACAGTGACATTTTGGAATAGGTCTTCTATTATGTGATACCTATAGCACCATTAATAAATATGCTATAATTTAGATTGTATTATATTATTTCATGATAAACATGAAAGGCAAACTAATGGTATGAGATAAAGAACTGCAATTTGGAAAAGAACTTGAAGCAAAATGAGGAATTTTTTGCTCATACATGTTTTCAAATGTATAATTTAATTCTCATTTCAGTTCCAAAGTGGTTTTCTTTTGCGTGTTTTCCAAAATATTTGTTCCTAAAAAACATTGAACTGTGACTGGTTGAGAATTTCCACCTGTTTGACCACTTTCAGCCCTCAGCTGTGAAGAGAATCTCATGGTTTATTCAGCTGCACTTTTCAATCATTCCATTTAAACTCTGTAATTCTGACCCACCCATTCCTCATTGTTGCACACACATTCCATTCTTGCTATAATCAAAAAGTCTCCATTTTAACTTAAGGGAAGCAGCAGAAAGTTAATATTGACCAAAATATTGTACAAAAATGCCATTTAGAGCTAGGCCCTTTCCTCACATGAGAGCTGTGCCAATCTAAGATTGGCCCTTCCCTCCTGTGCCCCCACAACATTGGGGGGCTTCTGACATTTTAGCTTTTGGCTTGTTTTGTATGGAACGAAAAATGTTTCAAAGAGAATTTTGGCTAAAGAATTTTGGTAAGGTGAGGTCACTTGCTAGTCCCACCCAGCAATAAATAGATACAGATACAGAGTAACAGAGTTGGAAGGGACCGTATCGGTCCTGTAGTCCCG
>JANHFM010006932.1:40408-52242 GCA_032468115.1 Grayia smithii
GAACAATAACAGAAGAGCCAGGGTTGCAGGAGCAGAGAGATGGGTGGCCCCCCTTCTCTCACCCCACTTAGGCGACCCCTGTGAAAGGGTCGTTCGACCCCCAAAGGAGTCCCGAGCCACAGGTTGAGAACCACTGCTATAGGGCATTGCATGCCAAAACAACTAGACATAAAGATAGTTTCTTCCCCCATGCCATCACTGTGTTAAATACCTAACTCCTACAACACTGTCTTCTGCCTAAAGATATTTACCCATGTAGTAGGCTGTATTGCTATTATCCTTGTCATCATCTCATCCTTGTCATCTTCTTATCTTTCTCACCTCTCATCTTTCCTACTACCTTCTCCTATTGGTATATTATAATGTATCAATTCCTGTTTCTATCTTATGATTTATGATCTATGACTTATGAAACTTTGTTGTTGGTATGTACACTGAGAGCTTATGCACTGGAGACAACTTCCTTTTGTGTGCTAATCACACTTGGTTAATAAAGAATTTTATTTTATTCTAAATGCAGGCTTGACTACAAAGTACTGATGTAGTAAATGCCATTTTAAAAATGCTACTAATATAGTTGTCCTTTGTGCAGAGTATGGAATTATCCGAATCTCAATGAATGCCAGCAGATGTTAGTATTAGGTTTATAAATATTTAGACGACCTTATAAGCTAAATCTTTGAAATGTTGTTGAAAATGGCAATAAGAGTTTATCCTGGGTAGAAATTAAGAATATTAGGGAAATATGAGCTTCTTTTGTGAACAAAGAGATTTTTTTTACATTGAAGTTAGTTATTTTGATGCTAAAGTTAATCTAGATTTAAAGACAGTACCTGAATTGAACTTGATAACAGTGTGTAAACTTAGTAAAATAGAATTTTAAAAAATAGATCGTTTGCTTATCAAATAAATTAAATTTACAAATCCTTCCAGTGATTTATTATTCTGAGAAATTACTAGGGATCAATACCATAATAATACTGAAACACCCAGAAAGATAACAGATCAGGATTAAATTAGCTCCAAGAAAGATATAACTATTCTGAAAGAATAATTTTACTTATATACTGTACATGAAATTATTGCAATGCTCAAAACAGGCAAATATTGGATTCAGCAATGAATTGTGGTGAACACAACTGAACTGAATGAAAAAGTTTGAAGTTTATGTGCTTAATATCCCTTTTTGGTAGTTATAAATTTACAAGATTTCCATTTGATATTTCAGCTCCTCCTCCTGAAGACTATATATGAATTGATCTGCTCTGAAATGCATGTTAAGTTAAAGGCTGTATGGTAAAATGTAGTGCAATTTTAGTGGTAATATAAATATGGATATATGGGAGAAAATGTGGGAAACTAAATTTATATTGTGTCATAATTTAAAAAAGAATGTTTATAAAATCTTCCATCACTGGTATGTGACACCACTTGAATTGTCAAAAATGTATAAAGGAATATCAAACCAGTGTTGAAAGTGTGAAAGGGAAGAGAGAAATTTTTACTTACATGGTGTACTTGTGAAAAAGCAAAAAAAAATATATGGGTGCAAATTCATACAATTATGTAAAATGTATTGTGGATTAATATTACAATGAAACTGGAATTATCTTTACTGGGTTTTAGGGATGATGAACTAGAAAAATATGGGAAATCTACATTATATGTAGTAACTTCAGAAAGATTATTATATGCACAATGATGGAAGAAAAATGAAACACTACAGTAGAAGATTATAAAATTAATGGAGCTTGTGGAAATGGCAGAGTTCATCAGTTTGGTGAGGGAAAAAATAATAAAGAGTTTTTTAAAAGACTGGAAACCTAAAATGGATTTTTTGTTGAAAGAAGACAAGACTGAATTAATTATTTTTGGATTTGGAGATTAAAGTGGGCCAAAGAGAATGGTGGTAATTACTTAATAGAAGGAAGGGAAGAAATCCCAATTCTCTGTATTCTTTCTTTTAAAATTTCTTTTCTTTTTCTTCTTTTTCTGTTTTGTTTTTCCCTTAAACTTCTTTTGATTTTGTATAGTTTTACTGTACTAAAAATTCTAATACATGTAAGACGATATATTGAACTGGGCAAAAGTAAACAAGAGCATGATAAAAGGATAAAAGTATTGAACAGATAGAAATAAAGGAATCTGGAGTTAAATTGAGCAAAATGTGGATTTGGATTGGCAGAAAAAACTATCTTGGTACTATTCTTCATATGAATGTTATCAATCTGGTAATATTAAAACTGAAGCTATCATTGGAATATTTATTTCACAGAATAAAGTAGAATTGCCAAAATGTTTAGAGATTGTTGCTTGTTTGGCTAAATTTATAGCTATGCTTTATATTTTTCTGACAAGTTCAACAATGTTGTTGAATTTCAATGATTAGATTTCTGTGAGAGGGCATTTGCAGAGCTTAAGGCTTTGTTAAATAGGGTTCCCCTGCTGAGATACATTATGTTGGCAAAATGTTTACTGCTTCTATTCATGCAAAAACTTGGGAGCAATATTGCTTCAAGATTGTTTACTAGGATCTTAGGCTTCTAAAGTTATGACAACTGGAGACAAGAATTATTCTTACATTGAAAAAGAAACATTAGCTATTCTGTCTGATTGCACAAGGTTTTGTCAGTTTATTTATCAAAAGATAGTGAAGGTAGAAGAAGACAGATTGTAGCCTTTGAAGCACCTATATATCTATCAAATGTTAGGATTGGAAGATGGCTGTTAATCTTACAAAATACCAAATTGCAGATTACTTATAGACCAGGAAAGGAATTAATAATCATTGACATTTAATCATGGGGAAGGGTCTGATCTGATCCTGGAGAAACTGAACTAGCAGTGAATTTTATTATTATGCCCAATCTGTTTATAATTCTAAACTGAGAGGCATTAAGGTAGATGCCAGCCTTCGTTACAGAGTTCAGCAGTCAATCTTGGTGCTCTAGACACTTCAGTCCAGTGGTGGGTTGCCCCCAGTTCGGTCCGGTTCACGCGAATAGGTAGTGGTTCTGTGTTTCCCGGACTGCGCCCCCCCCCGTGCGCCCGCACTTACTGTCCCACACGCAGAGCGCGTAGAGCGCGCTTGCGTGCGTGTGCAGGAAACTTTTTTACTTTTTTGGTCAAAAAAAGCTTTTGCGCAGGAGCGCCCATCCAGCGCACTTGCAAAGTACGCACGCATGCCGGACACGCGCGCCTTGCACCCTGACCACACGTGAAGCACAAGCACCTTTAGAACCGATAGGAAAGGTAAGTAGAACCCACCCCTGCTTCAGTCCTTATCCTGGAATAGGCTTATTATTTGGCTTAATCACAACTGAACTAAATCAAACTTTTTATTGCAAATTGGGATGAAGCTGTATATATCCTTTTCAGCGCAAAGTCAAAGTTTGCACAGTACTGTATATAATTATACCCCGATTTTTGAATTTCAGATAATTATACTGGCATGAAATTAGCTGTCCCCATTGCCAGTCCCTATCTTGCCACTATAATCTTGATTTTTGTTGAAGGAGGCTGCCCTGATTCCATATTTGATTGCCTGTCTGCAATTCCCTGCTCATCATCTCTGGGGCCCTTTCTTTGTGAATGAAGTCAAATGTACATGTCTCAGGATAATGTTGCAGGATGGTCAATAGGACTAGAGGTTTGCTCTTCCAAGGTTTTGGACTCATGCTTGAACCCATCCTCAAGGAACTTTTCAATCTCAATTCTCAATGTATGCAACCTGGAGATTGAGAAGTTCCCTGACGATGGACTCCAGCATGAGCCCAAAAGCTTGGAAGGACAAACCTCTGGTCCCAATGACTGATTACAGTCTACTCCCTCTTCTGTTATAATCAAGTTGAATGATTTTTAAAAATAATCTGTCATAAAAATGTCATAAGAATCATTTTTATTTAGGATTTATCTTTCTTTGCCTTAAGTAGACAGAATGTTTATTTTTGTATTGAATTTGAATGTTCTTTAATATCCAAAATCCATTGCATGAAAATATTTTAAATGCAGACTTAAATGCAGGAGGATGAAAGTGATTTCTTGGGATTTCTTGTCGTTCTTAAACAATTCCAGATGACACTTTTGTTGTGGAATTTTCCTTCTAGGCATAGAATTTTAGCCTGCCACTTTTTCCCCATCTACATTTCTACTTTTTTTTTTCATACCACAAAAACACCTACTGGGGTTAAAAAAAAAAGCAGAATTTTTTTTGATTAATAGAGCCAGGTGGTCTCCATTTGGCAGCATCTGAGTTATAGGATGTATTCAAATTACATGAATCTTAATTTTAAACCAATTTTGTCCACAGCATTTCAGAAGAGGTTGGATCCGGCATATCAAGTTGACAAAGGACAGAAAATCAAATTAGTAG
This sequence comes from Grayia smithii, assembly GCA_032468115.1. Taxonomy (NCBI): domain Eukaryota; kingdom Metazoa; phylum Chordata; class Lepidosauria; order Squamata; family Grayiidae; genus Grayia; species Grayia smithii. The sequence goes on from JANHFM010006932.1 coordinate 44,781, forward strand.
TGGAACTTGCTAACCCAGATGAGGAAGTTAAATGGCTCAAGAATGGACAAGAGATCCAAGTGAGTGGCAGGTAATCAAGAGAACAAAATGAAAGCATTTGGATTAGTATTATACAGCAGTATGAAATGTTATATGGACATAACGTGGAATATAGGAAACCTAGTCATCACCAAAACTGGGAAAGAAGGAAATTTCATCAGAATGGAGAGGGAGAAAAAAATAGCAACTAGAGGCATCTATGGGTGGGTGGGGTTCAAAAAAAGTCAAGTTTGTGATTGCAACTATACAATAACCCCATTTTTAAGTGCAACTCACATAAATAAGGACTGGGCTTTAATTGCACAGTGATGGCCATGATCTTGAATCTTCTGATACCTCTACCCACTCACTCCAGAAGCCTCCAATATCAACAAAAGCTATAAGCAGTTGAGAAAATGAGGTGGGATTAATGCTTACTATATTGTAAGACTTCTAATTCATACAGTTTTTCATGCCTGGTTTTTCTCTTTCCTCTACTTATCTCTGCCTTGAATGAACCCCATCCATCGTTTGTTCTTAGCAAGTAAGTCCTCATATTGTACTTCTTGTTTTTTCTACTTTCCTTCTTCTACAATATAGCAAAGGATATATTTTTGCAGATTTCCCCCCCCACCCTCGTATTTTCAGATAGAAAGGCTGAAATTACAAATGAGTCAATCTAGCTTTGAGGTCTTCTAATACAAGTTTGACTAGTCCTAAGTGAATATCTTTGAACTAATGATAACATACTGCATGGCCATAAGTAAGCTATTTAACATAAAACCATGGTAATTACCTCTGCCTTATTAAGCAATTTATGAAGATGTTAGTGGTTTTTTTGGGGGGGTAACCTGAATAACTAATATATGTTTAATTGTTTTCATGCATATCCCAAGGAATAGATGAGTCCCTTAGTAGTCTTTTGCACATTATTTTGTTATCTAGATCAGGATGAGGATATATATAATTCATACCCATTATGCAATTCTTTTTGGGTGAGCAGCATTATGCAAAGCACAGAAATGGGGAAAGAAATAGTATAATAAGCCTATCGTTATCAGCAGGAGACACAGGAGCATCCGAGTATTGCTAGATTATATTTATTAAAGAGAAAAACCTAAAGAAAGAGCAGTAGCTACCTGCAACAAGCAAGGATCTGTAAGAAAATCTGCTGAGTTATTTCACACTGAGTCCCATGAAAGAAAGCATACGTTACAGCAAGGGAATTAAGGCACAAAATAAGAGAAAGAGAAGGAAATACAGCTAAATGTAGTTTACCCCAAATCATTCATCTTTACCAATCCATACATTTGTCCTTGAAAACAGTCTTTGTTATCACAGTGCTCATGCCCCATGTCATATATTTACCTTCCCTCTCTTCTTTTTTTGAGGATCCCATCAATTTCATTTAACATTCTCCCAATTCATTCACTTCATGCATTTGTTTTATGCCTTTTCTTGATTCAGTCTCTCAATCCACTGCAATTTATTTCTTTAATATTGATCATTCTTGCATTAAATCTTTAATGCATTTGACACTATTGATTCTTCAACCTAGTGCTTCTTGTTTTGTCGCATATATCTTAAGCATATTTCCCCTGCAGTTAGTTTACTTCTAAGATGTTCCTCAGAATGCAGAATGCCTTTATTGCCATATAAACAAGTTTCCCCTTCTTTTGATAAGCATCCGTTCCTTGCCATCAAATATATGCTACCTACCACTTTTCTATAGCATTCACAATATTGTCTTAAAATGTCTCCATCCGTCTTCCCTTCTTTGATAAACATTTTACCAGGGAACCTAAATCCATCTCTTTGCTTCAATTTTTCATCATTAAGTATTTGTTCACACAGTTTCTGCAGTCAAACACAACTTTATTGCTCGTTATACATTAATTTTCACCTCCATGTTCCTCACCACATTATGCAATCTAAGATTCCTTGCAAATCATTTGGATTGTGAGCCAGCAACATTGCAGCACCTCCATTCTGTATGCATAGCTTCATATCCGTAGTAACACACCACTAATTTCATCATAAGCATTTCTTACATTCATGAATACATTAAAAAAAATCTAGTGGTTTATCACAAATCCTCATCCTGGTGCTTAGAGCTAAGCCATCTGCCAAGGATGTTTTTATTGTCATGTGCACTTTAGTTTTATTTGCATATATATGCCATTCTTACTGCATTCAGCAATCAACTATCAAGTTGCACAAAACATTCCATCATTCAAGCTATTGTTTTATGCATGCATTCTTTAAATTGCAGTAAGTTTTATTCCCCACATTCATACAGATCTTGTTTGTTTTTGACTATGTGTGAAGTTGCATCACCGCCTTTCACTTTCACAAATCCCACTATTACTCTACATGTAACCCATAGCCATATTTTAATGTCTGTATTTCCCAAATTTTACCACCCATGCTTGTGGCTTTATAATTTTATTAAAAATTATATGCTTGTGGCTTTATAATTTTATTAAAAATTATATGCTTGTGGTTTTATAAATTTTATTTAAAAAATTATAATTTTTCAAGGTTCTCACAGCAAGTATTACTTTCATCATTTTTTTCTTGAACATTAACATTTAAAGCATTCACTTGAGATTTATTTATTTATTTATTATTTCTATGTTTATAAAATATATAAGCTGCCCAATTTACCCAAGGTAACTTTGATCTATCACTACCATTTCTATACAAAACTCTGAAACACTCCTACTAAGCATTCCTTCCCTTCAATTTTATCCCAAATTATTTCAACACTTTTATTAATTTTATTATTATTAATTAACCACTCCACTGTGGTGGTCGCTTCTTATTTAATGGTTTTTCACCTACTTCCATTTTTTTCATCAATATCACTGCATTTTCTTTCCCTTTTAAAAATGTAACTGTTCCTTGTTCTTTTTTTTTACTGCAATCTTGTCAATTATCTTTTATCTTTTTTCTCTATACACTGTAAAGGATATGTGTATGTGAACATAGCTGATCAAAAATACCCAGGAATCTAGGTGATACCTATTCTGTGTTAGGGATTTTTTTTTTAAATTCCATTTTCATTTTTTTACATAATTTTTATTATGGAATTTTAAAAGATAAAAACTAATAAGAACTGGAAAAAAGTAAGAATAAAAAGAATATACCTTCCAATTTTCTTTACAGCATAAGTACAAATACAAAATTATCTCTTACTTTATGATTGCAAAAAGCCCTCCTATTTTTTCTAACCATCAAAAATGTAAATCATAAGTTTATTTATTTTTTGTTCTATTGCACACAAAGATTCTAGAAGAGGTTGCTAGTCAGCAATAAATATAAATATTGTCTTTTCTATAATCAAGGAAGTCAATTTAGCCATCTCTGCAAGTTTCATCATCTTCATTTGCATTTCTCTAGATATATTTTTGAATCTCTGGGAAATAAAAGGATCTTGACCATAAACCACTGCTCATTGGCTGATGATGCAGCATATCAGTGCGTGATTGGGGAAGAGAAGACTTTCACAGAACTGTTTGTAAGAGGTGAATGATTTATTATTGTTGTTGGGTTGGGCTATGAGATATACAGACTGAGACCTAGATTATAATTCAAACATTTCAAGCAACATCCTGAAATCCTACATTTTGTGCTGCTGCAATTTTGCCAACCCAATGTTATTTTTGGCAACAATTTAGTGTGTGTGTGTTTGTGTGTGTGTGTGTGTGTGTGTGTGTGTAAGGCTTCTTCTCTTTTTTCTCCATTATTTCCTAAACTTGAGAAAATTTATGCATGTCTATATTTACCATATTTTTACCTATTAAAGGGCATTATAAATATTTCTGCTTCACTAATGAATATTAATTACTCCATGAGTTTGTCAAATCTTTGAATTCTCTGCAGAAGTTATCTAATAGGTTATTGTGAACATGAAAGTCGTCTGCATGTTCATTTGATACTTAGCCAGATTGATTGAAGTGGCATTTACTTCCAACTATATCTAAGATTGGGTTGCAGAATATTACTCTCTGTACCTTGACAAAAAGAGAAAAAGCAAAGAGAAAAAGCAAAAGCCACATCTGAAGTAAAGTGAGATTTTTTTTAAAAAAATAGCACAAATCAGTGTCACAATTACTGTATATTAAAATGAAAATCAACACAACTAAAATCAGTTGTGCAGATTCCATACTGCATTCCTTTATTACTTGGAGAATATTAGAATTGAATTAAAATTAAATTTTAGTTATCTTCTTTTAGAATATGTTAAAAAGATAACCTTGATATTTACAATCAAGGTTAGAGCTTCATTTAAAGGAGGATAAAGAACCATGGTAATTCTATAAACATACAGTTGGTGTGTAGATGTGTTAGTGTTGACTATTATGGGAAGATGATTTTGGTTTACAACTAAAAATTAAACAACACTATGATTCAAACAATCAATTCTAAATCCTTCTTACATTTTTTCAGTTATGTCCTTTCATCTTCTCAGCCAAAGAAGCAGCTTTCAGTTCTTTCTGAAACAAACATGATAATTATAGGGCTGGAAGAAAGGAACAGAAGTAATGAAGTCAAAAAAGGCGGCATATACCTTTCATAAAAGTGATCATATTTAGTTTGAAAACAGAGAAGTGGGAATAAGATAGTATAAGATGAGTTTTTACTTGTTTCACAGGAATGTGACTCAGCTCAAAGTTTCTAACATACAAAACCCATATAGAGGTTGGATTTAATTGAGTTAAGTTGACTTGAGTTGCAGGTGAAGACTGTTTGAGTGGGCCACATCTGAAGTAATTGCTGGTGAGCAATTGAAAAAATGTGGTCTTGACCTTGGAAATGGGAAAGGAATAACTGAATTGTTAAAGGAAGAATTTCAGAAAAGATGAGAAATTCAAAATAACCTTACCTTGATTTTGTTTAGTGTAAAAATGTAGTAGGAGAAACCTTGACAAAAACTTTCAAGATAGATGTCAGCCTTTCAAGGTAAGGGAGATCATGAAACAGAAAAAGCAGAGATTCCAAAAATCTCTTTTTAAGTTGCCAGGTAGGTTAGCAGTATCTTGAAAGCCTGTCAGAATTTCTCTCTGTTTCATATTATACCAAACAAAATTGAGGAAGTGTTGAGTTGAATTTCATTTGGACAATAATGCTATCCGAAATTTCTCCCTTAACAGTTTGCTATTCCTTTCCTCTTCCTAAGGCCAGGTCTACATTCTTTCACATTATTTTGAGCAATGCTGAGTTGGGCTGCCATTTTGAATTATTGTACTGCCCTCTGGTTGTTTTATGAATTTTGTGGAGAATTAAAACAGCAATATCCATCTGTCTGATACAATTGAATGTACTAGGAAAAGTTAAAGGGAGACCACAGGGTAATGACAACATCCAAGAATGTCAGTTATTACTATCACCCTGAATTCCACTATAACATTGTATGGCACAACCAAGACCAAAAAAAAGTCATTCTTGTGAAGGAAAAGAGACAGCTTCATATTGCCTTCTTCAAAAATATTGTCAAGTTATTTTGGAAGCAAATAAGAGAAAAATTATAGGACCCATTGTTATTCTTTTTCTGTTCTCTTTTGTCTGAGGTTTTTGTGACCTTCTCAGAAAAGGTTCATGCTCTTGAATGGCACAGGAATATGCTGTCCTTGGTCTTGAAGAAGAAAATAAATCTTATTCCACATGAATGTAATTTAAAAGAACTAGAAACAAATGCTTAAGTTTTAAATTATTTAAATTATTTTTAGTTTTTGTAATGGAATGTAGTGAGGAGTAGATCCCACAGGGAATGGATGCATTCCAGAAGAATAAGAAACAACTCAATCCAAATATTTTGTGTGAGAGAAAGAGATCAAAGCAGCTCCTCCCTAATAGTTCTGGGAGTATATGGAAGATGCAGATAGCAGAGTGCTCAGTCTGGCAAGATTCAATCTATAGGTGTAGAAACAATAAAGAACTCAGCTTGGAAGAATAACCACGAATCAATCTTAGTTTTTAGGCCTGTCACATTCTCCATTCTGAAATCAAGTTCTCATTTCATTTCTAGAGCCTCCCATCCTGATTACTCATTCTCTGGAAGACCAAGTGGTCACAGTTGGGGAAAGAGTGGAGTTTGAAGCTGAAGTGTCTGAAGATGGGGCTACTGTGAAATGGTAAAGTAAAGGGGATGGAGGGAAAACCTTCACTGTTGAGGGGGAGCTATACTCTAAACTGGCCAAAGACCTTCATTTAAAAAGATCAAGATTTCCTCTGATTGAGCTCAACTTTTGGTGATTTCCGGGACATGCTTATCTGGCCTTCTTGGCAGCAACACAAAAGCAGCTTCATATTGCCTTCTTCAAGAATTTTGTTCTGGCTTCCTAGTCAAGACTACTGCTCTGGTATTACCCATGGTCTCCCATCAAATACCCTACTAATCCCAACTACTTAGCTTTTTGAACTCACAAGGTTTTTAAAAATAGAAGAATCATGTTTCAGAATACCAGGTATAAAAACCTATGGGTAGTCACCATCTGTGTTATATTGTTGGAAAAGTGAGCTGAGGTCATAAGGCTCCAGGGAAGGGAAAGGGCCTTAAGTCAGGGGTCTCCATTCTTGGCAACTTTAAGACTTGTGAAGTTCAACTTCCACAGTTCCTCAGCCAGCTTTGCTGAGGGTGGAGGGTGGAGGCAAGGGTGGAGACCCTGCCTTAGGTGACTTCTTCAGAAAGAGGCACTCATCGTTCTTTCTGATGGGAAACCACTTCGTCCCCTTCCTTACCTTAGGAAGCACGTGAGCATATTCTACAACAGAGCTGCTAAATTGGCAGCCAAACTACTACTCTGCGATTTTGTCTCCTGGCTAATGTAACAGCGCCATACACAAAAACTAATAATAATAAGCGCAGTGATACTTTGCTATTCACAGGGAAAAAGATGGTGTAGAGCTTACTCGAGAAGAGGCATTCAAATATCGGTTCAAAAAGGATGGTAAAAAGCACTACCTCATCATCAATGAATCCACCAAGGAAGATAATGGACATTACAAAGTCAAAACTAATGGTGGGGAGTCCATTGCAGAATTGATTGTACAAGGTGAGAAATAAATAAGAGTATGCTTTTTAAAATGTGTATGGAGATTGGTAATGGCCTTCTCTATAATAGTAATAACTATAATAAAATAGTTAATTGTACATTGTATGTTAATCATGCATTATAGGTTGATGTTGGATGTAACACATATTCTGATAACAGCACTACATTACATATCAAATTACACTAAATTCTCACACATTCCTAAATATCTCTTCCTATTTCACCTTTTCTGGAAGAGGTGGTTCTTTATGTTTATGTTTATGTTTATTGCATTTATATGCTGCCTCCTCTCCCGAAGGACTCGGGGCAGCTCACAATAAAAACAATAACAATAATATAAAAACCAATTAAAATAAATGCAATACAAAATACCCCAATAAAACCAT
>JANHFM010006933.1:45931-63515 GCA_032468115.1 Grayia smithii
AAACACCTGTATTCAGTCTATAAGATGCACCTAAATTTTCATTCACTTTTTTTGGGGGGGGGGGAAAGGTGCATCTTATAATAAAAAAAAATATGGTATATGACTTTTGTGTATAATGTATGTAACACACACAAAATGTTTCTTATATTCTCTTCTAGAAAGCATCACACCAAATGGGGAAAGGTGCCTTCAGCTACTGTCATGATAGCTTTCAGGTTTATTTTCATCAAATGACATTATCAAATCAAGAAAATTGGTAGAAAAACTTTTAGTGATGGGACACTTACTTGAGAAAAGAATGACTCCATGAAACATTTAATAGTAGTGAAAATCTGTCTAAAATTATTCTCACAATTTTCACTAGATCAGGAACTGATGAAAGACATAGTTATTGAGATGCAGATTACATATGATATGGATTTGATATGTACCTTATCCGTTTACATGTTTCAGGTTTCTAAGGAGCAACAAGTTAATTCAGGCATTACAAACTTAATCTTAGCCAAAGACTAAATTTACAGATTAGTCCAATTAGCTAAACTAAAATTGGCTGCAGGTAGTCCTTGATTTACAGTCATTTGTTTAGCACTGACTTAGGATCTGTCCTCACACTAACAATCATCACCACATTTCCACAATCATATGACTAAAATTTGGGTGCTTGGTGATCAGCATGTATTCATGATTGTGCATTATCTTTTTCTGTGGGTGCACCAACCCTCTGGAATGGGCTTCCCACTGACCTTCAGACTGCCCCTGATCTCCGCTCCTTCCGCCGGGACCTAAAAACATGGTTCTTCGAACTGCTTGACTGATGGGACTGGGGTTTCTCTTTATTTCTTTTATTTCTCTTTATTCTTCTTAATTTTCATTTTTTGTTAATTTATTTATTTTTAATTTCTAATTTTATATTTTGTATGTTTTTCTTTTCTGTTTTTAACCTGTGTGAGCTGCCCTGAGTCTTTCGGGAGAGGGGCGGCATATAAATTCAAATAAATAAATAAATAAATCTTCACTTTAAGGCATGTATTATGTTTGCAAATCTGGCTGATTGCTAGAGAACTGAAGTCATTTTATAACAATTTTCTTTAATTATGAAATTTACAATAAAGTTATTAGTCTTCACCAGAAATTCCCCTTCTTACTTATTGTTGGTGGACTCCTTATTATATATCCTCTTTAATCGTACAATCTTTGACTTGTTCGGTTTCGGAATACATTTTTATTGTCAATGTATAAATAAGCCTTAACAATGTCTAGACTGTTGTTTTATAACATTGCTGAATTCTGTCAAAGCCCTTACAAATCCTTTTTATAGCCCTTTATATTTCTTTACACGCTATAGTGATAATCAGTAAATATTGAAAAACCGACGAGGCAGCAATTTGTACAAGTTCTTGCTGCTTTCTCATAGTGACAAAAGCAGGGTCAAAGCGCTGTGTCACAAACTCTACCTTCATCTATATGTGCATGATATGACAGATGTGCAGCAAGGGTGACCTTTTCTACCCAATGCCACAATGTTCCTTTTGTCAGATTCCCTTGCTCTCCCAATCAACCTTCTGCAATGAGGAATTTCTGTCCATTCTTGAGTCATATATTTCACAAGGCTTTAACCTAGTTTTATGTATTGGCAAACCTTGAAATCTGCAAGGATAGCAAAGACTCCACTGATCCAAAGTTCCACAACTTTTTAAAATAATAATAATAATAATAATAATAATAATAATAATAATAATAATAATAATAATAATACATCTAGTCCTCTGCTTACAACCATTTATTTAGTGGTTGTATTCTGGCCCAGCTCTCCAAACATGACAAACCCTCTGAAGTTAACTCAAAGATTCCTTTGTTAGGAGCGCCAGCAGCCACAGCAAAAGTTTCTCTCTCAACACAGGCTAACAATTTCCGGCAGGGAAAGATGAATGGTTGTCTGCCACATCTATTCATCTCTACCCCCTGCCTTTTATCCCCAGAGCTAGGGTGGGGCTTTGCTAGCATCAATGGCTCTTCCTTCCCAAGGATCGGTCCATGGATTTCTGCTGCTCTCCTCTGCCTTCTGCACATCCATGTGTCAGGCACTGGACCCAGCTGCTCTTCCTCTTCCTCATCAGCCACCTCCAGACCTGGGGACTGTTGACTCTCTACCTGAAGGCTGATGCACGGCCCAGGCTCTGCCTCTGTCTCTCTCTCTGCCAGCTCCATTCCCTCTTCTCCCTCGGAGCTCCCAGGTTGACTTCCTGCTGCCCCTGACTCCCACGCCTCCTCCTCCTCATCTGATTTGGCTGCTGGAGGGTCCGGCGGCTGACAGGCCACAACAGGTTGTTTGAAATTACAGCAGCACTGAAAAAAAGTGGTTTACATTGGTCCTCAAACTTCTGACCATCACAGCATTTTCATGGCCACATGATCAAAATTTGGGTGCTTTGTATCTGTCATGTACTTGAGATGGTTGCAGGATCCCAGGATCATGGGATCACCATTTGCAACCTTCCCAGCGAATTTCTGGGGGGGGGGAGTCAAAGGGGAAAGCTAGATTTACTGATCATGTGATTCACTTAACTGCATTGATTAGCTCAGGGCTTGGCAACCTTAAACACTCAAAGAGCCACAAAGGTCCTAACCGGAAGCCCCCCATTTAATTCTAGAACCAAACGGAAGTCCAGTTCCCCCACCATAGAGTCTGCTCCTAGTGAGGCGTCCTGTTTCCTCTATCTGTCCTAACCGAAAGCCCTATCAATCGTGGAGCTGATTGGCGATAGGCAGCCGCAGCTGAGGGATGAAAGAGCCACATGTGGCTCCAGAACCACAGGTTGCTGACCCCTGGATTAGCTTAACAACCACAGCAAAAATGGTCATAAAATTGGGTGCAAATCACTTAACAAGTCAGCCTTGCTTAGTGATGGGAATTCTGGTTCCAATTGTGGTTATAAGTTGAGGGTTAACTGTTGACAATTCAGGATTAATATATCAATAAAGACTCAATCATCCAGGCTGAAAGTACAGGTAGTCCTCAACTATGACAATTGCTCCCAGAATTTCTGTTGCTAAGTGAGACATTTGTTAAGTGAATATTGCCCCATTTTACGACTTCCCTTGTCACATTTGTTAAGTGAATCACCGCAGTTGTTCAATTAGTAACATGGTTGTTAAGTGAATATAGCTTCCCCATTGATGTTGCTTGTCAGAAGGTTCAGACATTTGTATCTCTCATTTAAACATTTAATTGGCTCATTATCTACAAAAAATATGTATATGTTTTTTTAGAGGTATACTTTAGAGGTATATCTAACAAGCAAACAGCAGCCACTGACATAGAAAGAAGTCTGGATGCAAATGATTATCCTGCTTTTTAAAAAGAAGGGAAAAAAATCCCTAGTATTTAATTGTATAGCTTGCCTAAAAGAAATGTGGATACTGTAATTTCTGAGACTACCAAATTCTGTGATCCCCATTGTTGACCTTTTATCAGCAGAATTAAAATCTTGTTGGGGATTTGCTATGTCCTTCATGCAGTAGGTTGCAAGACAACGAAAGTGGAAGGCTAGGAACGGCTTTTATCTTTGCTAATAGGAATCTAATGATACCATGGTCTGTCCATAATTGGATTTTTGCTTCAGATCCATGATTAGGAAGATGGCTAAACAAAGAGTGTAAAAGCTGTCTGCAAAAGTTATGTACAGTAGTAATTGAACGGAGAGACGGGATTAGAAAAAAAAACTTCGGACTGATCAGGTGGGCTGAAATGGAATCAGTAAGTGCAAAAGAGAATGGAAAGTGCTCTCTTGGGAAAAAAGGAAGGCAAACAGAAATAATAATTCACGATCAGAAAAATGTACTGGGGCTAATATTTAGCGTTTGTTTGCTTATAAGCTCTCTTGTTAAAAAAATCTGTTTTTCTTCTTCTTGATGATAATGGCTACTAATAAAGGGTAATATTTATAGCTCAGGATTGAAATGAGGGGTCCTTGGTGCTCTCTAAGCTTGGTTGTTTTCTTGCAGACATTTCATTACCTAAACTAGGTAGCACTGATGATATTACCTAGTTGGGTAGAGAAATGTCTGCAAGAAAACAACCAAGCTCGGATGACAACCACAAGGCCAATGTCCAATTCATTCTCAGAATGAACCATTGATCTGACATAGATTTTCTTCTATCCTTATCATGCTTTTTCATATCATAATCAACACATTATATTTCAAGCTGCTGTTGAGAGACATTTGACAAAATGCACAATTGTTCCTTGAAGTCAGATTTGTCAACTCCTGTATGCAAAGAAGGGATGAAGGTTGTTGCTTTAACTAGACAGTGTGTGTGTGTGTGTGTGTGTGTATGTGTGTTTGTGTTGTTTTTTTTTACAAAAAAAATGAGTAAGATCCTGGGGAAAAGGCACACCCATTGTGATAGCATTTTTCACAGGTGCATATTTAGCAGGTGCATTTAAATGCAACTTTTAAACATGATTGATCAATGGAGTAAAGGAAGTTGTTAGTATATCTTTATTTAAACTTTTGGTAGGCTATGCTTTGACAAGAAATCCCATGAAGGTCACATCCAACAAATGAGCTACAGTGAATAGAAGTTTTGATCAATTATGATTAAGGGTCATAAAGCAAACTACAAGCGTGACTTTGATTATCTTCCTAGATAGAGTCTCACTTCTTTAACAACAACAACTTAATGTATTTTGAAGAATTAACTGGCACCACTGGAATTTTTGCTGTTTTTCCTTTATGATACACAAATAACATCACTGCAGGACATTCATGGATAACATGGTTTTTTTTATCATTATTAAATTTTAATCCATACAAAAACAACAAAAATAATAAAAATTATTTCCCGCAGCAAGCACATACAACAGAAAACATTAATTACAAAGTACATAAAAACAAATTCTAACATCTTTTGAGTCTATTATCCAACCATAAGTACCATTTATCCCAACAACAATAATATTCGGACTCTTTCTGGTCCCTCAGCAATTTCGTTAACCTATGGGCCTCGACACATTCCATAATTTTCCAAATTAACGTATCTCAGATGGCAGATCTTTACTCTTCCAATTTTGTGCAAAGGTAATTCTCCCCACTGTTGTAACATGTAAAGTCAAATATCATATATCTGAGCCAATTTTATCTGGTCTAATGCCTAATAAAAAAGTTTCTAGTTTTAAGTCCATTCTATATCCAGTAATATCCAATAACCATTTGTGTATACGCTTCCAAAATTTATCTGCTTGAGTACTTCGAAACCACTTTTTCTAAATAATTTCTCAACAAAATCATCATTCATTCTAACATTATTGTGTCTGAAGCTATAGAAGCAAATAAAAAAGAGCAACAAAGAAGTCAAAAATTTGATGTGTCTTATACTGACATTCAAAATTTTAGGATTAAATTTTTGGGACTAATTTTAGGATTAATTATCTAGTAATGTACAATGCTTGGCATCTCCTTCTGGTGAATGAACACATTTCTGGTTCCATTAATATTTAATTTCAAAGTTTTCCATTATACTGACATCCAGTGATTTGGCATGCTACTTGACATTCTTTTCAATCATATATGGCATGTCAGAAAAGCTTTGTTATTACCATTCCCTTGTGTCTTAAAGTTTAAGCAAATTTATTTACCCTAGGAAATATTCTGAATAATTTAAATTATGTCCAGGGAATTTTTATTATTTAGTCATGCCATCGTTGTAAATGGATTGGTTTTAATATTTTTGAAGTCATATTCATTTAAATGTGATTCAAAGTCACTAACATAACAGAAGAAAGTACAAAAAGGAAAATACCACCATGAAAAACTCTCCTAAATGCTTAATCTATGAGTATGCCACTCCTCTTCTAATATGTGACACAAACAGTACATTGAAATGGCAAACTATACCACACTACAGAAACTACACTACAGAAACACACCAAATCTCAGAAAGCTGCACAAATATTTTATTTTATTTTATTTTATTATTTTATTTTATTTTATTTATATTTTTAGATAAAAGCAGCTAAATTTAAAACTTCCTTAACTTTAAATTGCTATGTCTAAAAAAAAACTCCTTAAAAAAACCCCAATTAACTATTTTTTTAAAGCTCCCCCCCAAAAACAACAACAACACCCAGTTACATACAAGGCAGGCAGGCAGGCAGGCAGGCAGGCAGGTAGATTCAGTCGCTCACCGATAAGATTGATTACAGGCAGTTGCTAGCTGATACAGTTGATTGCAAATTGCCGAAGCAAGGCAGGAAAGCACGTGAGCCGGGAAAGAAGCAACAAGCAGGCAAGTGGGGATTTTTGTTAATAGTTCTCCGAACCACCTGCCACCATTGCTACCAGATCATCCGATCCAGTAGCATTTCACCCCTGGTTTGTATTCGCTAGAAAGCAGGAAATCCTGCTTTCTAGTGAATCTAAATCGCGTGGCACAGCTGCTCCCCCCCTCGCTGTTTTACTTACTTTGTCAAGCCTCTTTTTTCTCCGCGCAGCATGCATTTGGTGTACACTGTGCATGCGTAGGCAGTGAACCAGTGGAAAACCACAGAGGATTTCACCGCTGCATCGATGTAAATATTTACTGTGTTTTACTGCTTCTTTAATGGAACTTCTCAGTTGATTGAGTCTGAACTGCTGGATCTGAGCAAGCAGGATGTAAGAAAATACATTGAATTGTATTTGGTAGCTTAATGTTGTTTCAAAATAACATTATTCTTATACCTGTATAACACTGGGGTGGCTTTTCTAATGAAAACAGTAAAGGTGTTTCTACCTATGACTGGTTGGGTGTTTCTGTTATGGGGAGGAAAAGAAGGAGAGGAGAAACCACTCTTAGAAGTCTCTTTGCTGGCTAGAGACTTGGCAGCAGACTTCTTTAAAGAGAGTTGTCAAGGAGCCCAAAGGGACCATGTTGGGAGACTGCATAGAGAGTCAGTTCTTCCCAACAAAGAAATTGCCTGGCACTGTAGGGGTTTCACTCTCAACTCCTTGGAGAACTTTTCTAACCTGTCTTCAACAGAGAATCTTCTGGTGGTTTTTTTGACCAAGTCAAACTGTTGTAATTATCTCTTTGTCAGGACACACAAAAAAAATTAAATGTACTTATTAGTTGAAAGGGAATTGCTCCAGATATCTATTGCACAGTGATCTGTGTGTATGTAGTGTGCGTATTAGCTAGGCTGGCATTTTCTGCTTCCTGATCTCTGACAACGTAGCATTTCATTTGACACAAACCTGCTAATAAATACCTTTGCTGAAAGCCATTTGGAATATTAACCAAAGAATAATAGGTATGTTAGGAACTCACATTTTAAACAAGTAAGAAAAGGAATTCTTGAGAGCAGCTACTACTGAGATTTGTTGATTTAAGTTTAAATAAAAGGTTAAAACAGAATAAAAACATGTTATTACTCTTGTTATTCAATCCAACCTTTATGACTAAGGCCATCTTTGCTCTTCTTTTGCATTCTCTGCCCCGCTACTCTCAGGATTTGGATTGAATGGCTTCCATGTCCTCCCCAGTTGTAAATACTGTACTTCAAAACTGGACCTTTTAACATTACATCACCAATTTTGATATTTTGTCATAAACTGTTAGGAATCCGATGTTACCTAACTGGTTGGGTTGGCAATAAATAAACCATGTTATACCTTTAAGACTGCTGCTGTATTGCATTACCCTGTGTCCTGATTGGTTAGCTTTATTGCCTATGTCCTTAAGAGGGAATTAGAAACCTGGATTGTTCTCCTTGTTCTCCTTTTTGGCGTTGCTTGCTGCTATCTCTGTTTGATTAGTGAATTTGCTACTGTTTGCAACTACAGAAGAACTGTTTACTGTGAATGACTGATACAACTGGTAAGAAGACTTTGTTATTGGACTGTCATTCTGGCTATGTACTGATTTATATGTATATGACCTGGACTGTTTATTGGACTATGTTTTATTTCAATCAAGAGTAAACTATATCACAACTCAGTGTATCTGTGTGGTGACTGTACTTATTCATATACTATTCTCAACCGTTTTCATGTGCACACTCTTGTTTCTCAAGGATTACTCTGCACATACTTATCAACATTTAACCCATACCTGGCTAACATTTAACCCATTTTACCCATTTTACCTATTTCTTTTCTAAGGATGTCTATGAGGGAAGAAAGTTATTTTTTTTTTTAAAAAAAGTTAAGGTTATGGCACAAACTGTCTGGTCACATCTGCCATCATGACTTTTCTGCACCTACCCCAATGTCTTTCTTCTTGTCCTTCATTCTGGTAAAAGTTTAAAGACTGAATTCCAAAGATTCATTCTATGTAGCCAGGACTACAAATAGTTAACATTAGAAATAGGCTTGGGGAAAGTTTTTAAAAATGGGGGGGAAAGCTCTAGCGTTTTTCTTAAGTACCTGCACAGTTACTTAAGTGTATTTGTGACATATCAGAAGCAATTCATTTAATGGAGATAAGCTCCCCACAAAGATTGCTTATTTTTGGGGGGAGGGATTATGTCCTGAGTAGGAGCACTTCAGAGTCATCTTCAGCAAATGAATGTGCATACAGCTCAGCAAGGCTGCTGCATGAGCTTTGCTCACCTGGAGAACATCTATGTTAAGCCTTTATATGCTGCTTTTAGACATTTTAATGCAGTGTTTGTCAAACGTGGCAATTTTCAGATCTGAGGAAATCTGGGAGCTGAACTCCACACATCTTAAAGTCGCCAAAACTGAGAAACACTGTCCTAATGCATGCCAAGTGACATTCTTAAATTATATCCAAATTTTATCAATCAATGAAAGCCAGCCAACCTGAGATTTAGGCTAACTATGGGAACACATAGGTATATAAATTTGTGATAAGACAGTATAGGAATCAAGGAGAACAATCCAATAATTTATAGGTAAAATGTAGCTGTTTTACATTGGCTGGGAGGTCAAACTTCTTTTCTCTCTTTCTAACTCTCTTTTGGGGTCTACTCCTTAGAGAGAAGTCTGAAACATGAGGATGTGATTATGAAAGAAGTTGAGTTTGCATTGCAATGTCTCAACACTCATTTTATTATCCCTTCCCCATTCCACCCATGCTATATTTCTGAATAGAAAACATTCTAACTTATTGCATCACAGTATGACATGCCGGCCTGAGAGCCACAGATAGAAAAAGATTACAGAGGGTGGTGAGCACAGCACAAAACACCATGGACTTTCCCCTGATACTACTAGATGAGATCGCTAGGGCTCTCTGCTTTAGAAGAGTGAGGAAAATTCTCAAGGACACCTCACACCCTGGTCAGCATTTTTTAACCCTCCAACCATTCAGAAGGAGACATAGAAGCATAGCCAGGCACACAAACAGCCACAAGAACAGTTTTTATCCATGGGCTGTCAAACTCTTGAATGAGAAATAACATCATAACTACATAGTACGATGGATTTGCAGGGCCAGCACAAGGTGTAACGTGTTCACACTGGTGGTAATAGGGCTGGGTGTTTGTTAATATGATTTATTGGGTTAGGGATTTTCTGTTTCCACCATTATGTTGGGGGGTGCACTGCACTGCTCAACCAATCTCATTGTAAATATGTGGTGCAGTGACAATAAAGGTTATTACTATTACTAAATTCATCCACAAAACACTTTGCTTTGAGAATATATTTTTCTGTCACTTAAAATTACAATCATTCAAGTGATTGGATTCATTTAATTTACATCTGAGGATATTTTTGTTTAATGTAAAAATGATAAAATATGAGATAAAGAACTTGAATTAAAAACATATTTCATAAAATGCTAGGACACATTGTCAAAGCCATATATTTTGATTTCTAGGTTTGTAAACTGACAGGCTGGTATATAAAATCATGTTTCTTTCATGAAGGATTGAAGAGAGATATTTTTTCAGTACTTAAAGTATACTTACTCAAATCACTGGGACAAGTAAAATATGATAGACTTTTATAGGTGGTCAAGTTTATATTCAGATCACACAGACAGAATGACCCTCAATTTTTCTTTACAATTGAATTTTTCACTTGTACATCTCTCTGGGTGTATATCTTTTATGTAAAGGCCTTTACTTCTTGATGACTATGATCCAAGTCTAAATAAAAGATAATAAACTTTTAAAACATGGCTGGCATTTTTGAAGTTACCCATCATCCCTTCAGCAGCAGAATAAGCAAAGATGTAACTTAGTTGGTGTCATACGATTCCTTGTTATGGTAGAGTATTCCTTGTTATTTCTGTTCTGATTGTAATCATTTCTAAACCGGGTAACTGTAAAATAATAGATGACATTGTGTAAATCTGCCTTGTAGATCTTTTTCTTTTGTAGTACATAAGAAGTACATACACTTTTCAGTACATCATGCTGAAAAGTTTAGCATGAGATGCATACTCTGACAACATGTTTCCAAATACTGCTGCCATTCAGTTTCTTCTTATATTCAATCTCCTGTGGATTCTTCTTTCTTTAAAAAAATACATCTTCGATTTTACCTGCAAAAGTGAGAAAGTAAGCTAAGAATGGGACATGGGTTTTAAGCAGCAGAATCTTCAAATCTAGGTATTGCCAGTCTCCTTTGCTACAGTTGATAGTGTGAAATGTTTGTCACCTCAGCCAATGTACAGTTAAAAGATATATTTTTTAGAAAAAAAGTCTTGTACAATATGTACAACAATAGAGTTTCTGCATAATTTCCTGATAAATTATAAAAAAGCAGAAGGCATAAATCATTTAAAAGTTCTTCATTTTGCTTTGTTTATTTTAAATCTTACTGTTTTATCTAAATATAGCCTCCGTTTATTGAATTGGCCAGACCAATTCCCTAAATCTTTCTTACCAGAATTCAACTAGCTTTTTGTTTAACATTACTGACTTTCAACAGTTTTACATTTCAGCCACATAATAATTTATAAATCATTCTTCACAAACTTTGTGCCCTTATATTAAGGTGGATGACATCACAGCCTTTTAAATATGATTCACGTCGCCTTTTCTGTGACAGTCATTTTGCTCTGTTAAAGTTGTATGAATGCTAAGCAAGGAGGCTTTCAGTTGTCAGGGAAAATAGCTGTTTTTCTCCTGGGAACTCTTATCTCCATTTTGTCTCATGCAAAAAGAAAAACAGAAAAAGCATGCTTTTCAAACTTATATGATACCCATTTTTCTCTCTCTCTCACCACCCGTGTACATCCCCAGATGTGTCTCTTGTTGGTTGAAAAGATGATGCATAAATGCATTTCTTTTAGACAATAGGGTCCTTTAGAATCTGAAAAAAAGTACATAATATCAATGCATGTGGCCATAAGGCAATAAAATGATTGATTCAGTGTGTAGAAAACAAGTGAAGAAATAATGTATATAATAGTTTTGCCTAGGAGGTTCTGTTGGTTGGAGAAAAGAAGAAAACAAAGAAGAAACAACTATCTATTTTGGAGAAACTGTCTTCTTGTTGGTTTCCTCCAAGAAAAAACATTAATCATAATGTAAAGGCTGTCCAGAAGAAAGGATATAACTAAATAGAAATGAAAATGTAAATAGATTTGTACAATCATATGTTTAACACCCAATTAGCTGAAAGCATTTTAAAAGTCACAGTTAAGTGGACAATAAAAACAATAGCTGAATTTGGGGAACAACTAATTTCTCAGCTGTGCTTAATTGCTTATTTATTAATTGTAGACAGTTGTTTCAGATATGTTTCCCCTCCTTTACTAATTATTATTCAACTAACACTAATTTTTGAACTTCTCAGAGTTCTGAGCTTCTTTTATGAACTTATATTTTTCTTATGAAATCTGTAAAATACCTGTTTTAAATAATTGTTCTTAATTTGTTGCAGTGCCTTAAAAGTTCTGCAAAAAAGATTCAGGCATTTTCTTTGAATTTATTTAGAAACAACCTTTTGTAGTCATAACTGTAACATGTGGCTTATTCATGCATTCAGCAACTCCACAAATTCTATCTTCACCTTTCTGTCGTTTGCTCATTGTGGTTTTATTGTGCCAATAGTTTTGACATGGAGAATGTATGCTTATGACAACTTTATTATTAGGGGGAATTGCTTTAGTATGCAAAAAAGTTTGGCAATGGGGCTTCATATTACACCTTGTAGTGGAGGGGAGTGGTTGAATAGGATCCGCCTTTCTTTAGAGGATTTTAATGTTCATATTGGATAGTTAATCATTTACTTTCTTTGCACATTTCAGTAAAAAATCGCATCTCCATAGTTCTATAGCTAAACCCAATACTATAATGTCTGAATATGTGATTTGTTGAAAGCAATCAAATGTTGCATCCATCTTACGCTCCATTTCTTCATTGAGAGAAAATATCAGCTCAGGTCTTCATAAAGACAAAACTCCTTTTGTTTCCTTCATGCAAATAAGTACTACAGCAGATAAGATGATAGAGTGGGTAACAGTTTATTCCAAAGGCACGTGAAAGTCTGCTGAAAAGACATGCAGAAAGTTACTAGCTTAGTTTACATATTATTGTTAAGTTACAAGATGATTTGTTTGATTGTGGTTGGCATGCTGTGAGAATCCATTCATTGTGGCTTGGAAATTGTATTTTATGGTTTTGCATGGTGTGCAATCAGCCACTATAGCTTATTCCACAAATCATTAGTTAAAACAAATGATAGTTTCCCATAGTGTGCCAACCAAGCTGTGACTTTTCCTGTGGATTTCAGGTAGGACTAGAATAAATATATATATTCTATTCTATTTTGGAATGACTTCCAGAATCAGAAAGCTGGAGGAGAAGGAGAAGAGATAATAGGGGGGAATGAAAGGCACCCCAATATGAAGAAGAGTTTCATTGCTGCTATCATTCTATATTTTTATTTGGCACAGTTAGATTATAAAAATATTATTATAAAATGTTTACTAATGTGAGAAGCATGGTGGCTCACGTGCTTAGGATGCTAGGTTGACAATTTGCAAGCGCACATTTGAAGCTTGCTGTTTGATGGGGTGAGCTCCCATCATTCGCTCCAGCTCCTATCCACCTATCAGTTTGGAAGTGTGTAAACATGAGTAGATAAATAGGTACCACTTTGGTGGACTCATTAATGGGGACACGAAAGGAGCAACCAACTGGATGTCCCCTGAACAAAAGTGATGTCACCAGCTGATCCTTCTACCATGGAAGCATTTTAGTGTTTCTGATACAGAATTATTGCAGAATTTACTAATGTGTGTCCAATTCATAGAAATGTCTTTGAAACAAAGAGCAGCACAGTGATGCTCAGACATAAAAAGTGATGCAGGGATTTCAGAGGAATATGCTGTCCTTGGTAGGATCTTCTTCAAACATCATAGAGATAGATGAAGGTGGTGAAGAGATGAAGGAGGTGAAGAGATTCCAAAAAATCATGGTTCAGAATAAGTGGTAGTAATGTAATCCCCTAATAACTGAAAGCTGAATTCGCATTAGAAAAAGCATATGAAATATTTATTTTCTTGAATGCAGTTAAGATTTTAACTGCCCAGAGTTGTTCAAATAAATAAATGAATGAACGAATGAAGTGCAGATGGAAAGAAAAAAACATGTCATATCTTTTTTTATTGTTTTAAAATTCTCCCATTTGTATTCAGAATTCAGAAATGAAAAATAGAAAAGCCAGGACTTTTTTTGGATTTTTTTCTTGGAGAGATATAGGTAGCTGTAAGATATTGTGCCTCATAGCAAAAATGATAATGCTGAATTTTGTTGCTAATGTATTTGGAATTTTGCCATTAAGTCTGTCTTAGGCAACAATTCCAATTTTACTCTTTCAGAACAATCCAGTTTTTAAGCATGATGGTTGTTAATATGTTTCTTATTCTTCTTTTCTTGTTGACTGTGTTTCTGCAAAGATTTCCTGAGTAACAGCTGGAAAAAAATGAACACAAGTGCAGACAAGGAGTACTAAGGTGTACTAAGGATGGGAATTTCTGCTGGCTGAAATCCATTTGATCACATTGATGGTTTGCTTAAAGAAAATTGACTCCCATTCTCACATCCAACATCCAGAAAGACTCTTTAAAGAAGCTCTGTATTTCAATGTCATGGAACATATTCAAACAATCCAACTATCTCCTGCTGTCCAATCTTTGGGAAAAATATTCACAGCTGCAGCTGAATTGTAAATCTCATAAAGCATTTCTATTCTCAGTTTCTTCCTTCTGTGTCTCCATTAACAGGAACATTTCCTTTTTTATCTGTTTCTTAATTTTGTGTAACATTTCTCTCTTTTCCTTTAAAGCACTGATTCTTATTATCTTAATAGCAATAGCATTTACCGGTATATACCATCTCACAGTGCTTTACAGCCCTCTGTAAGCGGTTTATAGTGTCATCATATTGCCCCAACAATCCTCATTTTACTGACCTCAGAAGGATGGAAGGCTGAGTCAACCTTCAGCCGGTGAGACTCAAACTGCCAGAAGTAGCCTACAGTACTGCATTCTAACCACTGCACCACCACAGCTCTTATTAATCTGTATCTTACTCTTGAGTCACCATAATTTTTCCTTTCTTTGTTTCCTAACTTATGTTTTCAGACCTTTGTATTTCTCTGTGTCCAGGAGGATCCCATGGCCAAACCTTTTGCATTCAAGTAGCAGTGCCCAAAATGATTTTGTAACAATGCTCTGGTTGATCAGAAATTTAATAGCATTATTATAGCTTTCTACCATTTGATACCCTGCAGATGGCCAAGGATGGTTATGGATGACAGAGTTTCAGTTAAAAAGACATGTTGGCCATCAAGTGATAGAAAAGTATGATTAAAATCCTGTTCCTTTCTTTTTTCTTTTTTTCCCCCTAAAAATAATGTTTCTGTTTTAAAGTCATGTTTTCTACAGTAGTTCATCATGCTGAGCCTTTTGCTACCAATTTCAAGAACTACCTTCATGAAGAAATAATAACAGCGTAACCAATACCCTATTTGGAAAAGAAATCTGTTTCTATCAAAGCATGTACCATGCTTTGCAACTTTCTTATGTGAAGTTTTATTCATTTCAGGTCCTTACTTGCTTTTGTTCTCACAGAGTACTGATGCATGCCTGAAAAAGCTGAGTGCTCATCTAGTACAAGAGCTGGAAGGAGAAGAAAGGGTAACGCCATACCTGAGCAAATGTTTCAAAGCCATTTAATGAGACGCTCTGCATAAAAATGAGCTGCTTTGAAATAGACCCCATATAAAGTTCCGTGGCTACACACAGAATTGGTTCTCATTACACTTTTAAGATTAACGATGAAATCAGGATACTGAATGTCATATGTATGAAAGGAGTTATTGAAATAAGAAGGATAGATTAGCCACATGATGGAACATAAATATCATTACGGGTGTTGTGATATTGCCGCATACATTTATTAGAATATTTTTTTAAAAAAGCAAAAATGCTACCCGGTATGTCTTATAAATCTGACCTTTTTAATATTCTCTGCTTTGACTAGTCATCTAGTTATTTTTTTTTCCAATTCGTTCTTGAAACAGTAAACACAGTGAGGGTAGAAAATGAACAGGGAAGGAATTAAAAGTTTGAAAAGGCCAAAAGTGTGAAGATCTATCAAAGAGACAAATATATTTTAAAGAAAAAAGATTGGCTACTCATTAAACAAAGCAAAAGACACCAAATTATTTAGTTCTGTGAATTTAGGTATCATTGAGAATCTATAGGATTTGTTGTACAATGTATTTTATAAAAGTGAATACTGCAATAAGAGAAAATGAGCCATTAGTAGTTCTCTGATGGAAAATGTAGTACACTCAAAATAACAAAATATTTAGTTTATTCATATAAGTAATCTGGTGCTATTTAGCATATCAAGGTTTATTTGACTAACTGATTAAACAGGATGTGGATTTTGATCATCATCAAACCTTTTCTGTAGGAAAAGAAACACATCCATTTCAAAGCTTCTTTATCCACCAAGAGCATAATTGTCCTTTGAGTGATACCAAAATGGATGTTCCAGACTATAATAGTCTGTTCAGAATCTGTAAAGATTCAGGAGAGACTGTGGAAAACAAATGTGCCTGCACATTTCTCAATTATCTGGAAAAAAAACAGCAGCCAATTTACAATAAAGCCAGTGGGAAAAGGCAGAAATATTCTCCTCTCTAAAATATTATGGGTTCTCAAGTGGGAGTAATTCACAGTCATTTATGTAATTTTATTCTTTGTGTGTATGTGTGTGTGTGTGTGTTGGAAATGGTTTTCAGCTTTATCTCTTAGGTTTTTAATATTTTAAAAAAATATTCTTAGAAGGACTTTCAGTAGAGTAACCTAGAAAGGCCTGATAAAACCTGTCTGAAAAGAAATAAAGGGGACACCCTCTGAATAAGTACTGGAACACACTGATTCTGGAAAGACTCATCTTTCTAAAACTAGGACAATAACTAAAATAGAGATATTCTCAAGCTGCTGCCTTCTAGATCAGAGGAGGTATTCAGCAGGTTCTGATCAGTTCTGGAGAACTGGTAGTGGAAATTTTAAGTAGTTCGGAGAACCGGTAAATACTACCTCTGACTGGCTCCGCCCCCATCAATTCTCTGCCTCCCAAGTTCCAGCTGATCGGGAGAAAATGGGATTTTTTCAATAACCTTCCCCTGCCACACCTACCAAGCCATGCCCACCAAGCCATGCCATATCCACCAAGCCACAGAACCGGTAGTAACATTTTTGGAATCCCACCACTGTTCCAGATGTTTTGGAATTATAATTTCCAGTTAATACAACAACAACAATAGCAACAACAAAAGACTATTTTCTCTCCTGGCTGGGAGAGAAGTTACAATCATATACTCTAAAATTTACAATTCAAGCACATCAGAAGAAAGTCAGATTGGATGAGGCCATTCTGCATATAAAACACGTAGTCTGCATGGAAAACATGTCATAATTAAACAAATATATTATTTGTTTATATTACTTGTGCTATTTCATTTATTCTCTCTCAGCTAAAATATGTGGACTTTAAAAGCAACTCAGAAAAGTTTCTGGTTATTTTGGAACAAGCAAAGGGCTCATTGATTCTCTCTCTGTTACACACACACACACCGCGCGCGCGCGCGCGCGCGCACACACACACACACAGATGTAAGACATTCCCACCTTTCTCTTCTAAATGCTTGAGCTGCTAGCAAAAGAATTCATTTGTCCTGTGAGTGACAGTGAGTAGATTCACCTTAATGAAGAGATTTGTGACATGGAAGCAAAGTGATTGTTAAAACAAAGGGTCCGTGCCATTTGCTTCTATCAAGCACTTCACATTCCTTCCCAATTCCTCTCCGTATTCTCCAGAAACACTTGCCAAAGCTGGAAGACGTTTCTTAGGAGGATCGTTTGAAGCAAATTGGATAGAAGCTGAAGAGCTCCTGTCCTGGGAGATCCTCTAGGGAATCAGCTTCTCAAACTTGGAACTAGTTACCATTTTAATACATGAGCTACATAAGAATAAAAAATAAAGTAAAGCCAGCAATCCTATTCCCAGACATTTGGGAGTCGGGTTGTTTTTGTTTTGTTTTTTTATTAAAATGTTTTATATAGTTTTACAATTAAATCATAATTCAAAAAAATAATAATCAA